>VDFB02088327.1:0-115290 GCA_007258455.2 Sequoia sempervirens
TCGACGTACTTCACTCTAATATTTCATCCGACTCAGGCTCAAGAAAAATGCTTTCATCAAAAATTTGATCAAAAATTACCTAGGTGCCCAACTTCAAATTCATCCGCCAAGGCAATTTATCTTCACAACATTTCTTTCCTTGCCTTAGAAAATTTCTCAAATTTTCCTTAGGAAATTCATCAACCTGGTGCCCTTCAAAAATATTCACCTCGGAAGGCTTGGCGAAGCGTGGAAGACTTTAAAATTCATTCTTTGTCGGAAATCTTCAATACCCAGAAGAAAATTTCCTTCAGAACGCATCAAACTCATGGGTGTACAACAAACGGGTTCATTTAATTTTCTTGAATTTTGCACCTTGGAAAAAATAATTTTTAACAAATTTGTTCCATGTCTTCATCTCTGCGAGTGCCCCATTGCTCTGACTGGAAATTTTTTATCAACCTGTGCAGCTGGCATCCTTTAACCTCTTCACTGGAAATTTTGTTTGTGTCTCAGGGAAAAATTCATCATCCTCTATTAGACTTGGGCATTTTTCCTAAGGAAGAACATTTTTGTGCCTTAGAAAATATTTTAAAATCATCTTCAAATCCTTCTGCCTGTGGTGAGGAAAAATTTCATTTCAACTCACTTAGAGAATTTTCTTGAATGTCTTGGGCGCATTTTACATTCCATGAGGGATATATATTTTTAAATCCCAACGCCTAGTACATTATTCATCACCTGGCAACTTCTAACGCCTTAGTTGTTTTACTTCACACTTCCATCACCTTGGGCGCATTTCACTAGTCAAGAAGGATAGAATATTCAACGCCTAGCACATTCTCTCTAACAACTTCAAGATGGGTGCATTTTTTATGTGTGGAAGGATGAAATTCTTTATCTTCACAACATTTCTTTCCTTGCCTTAGAAAATTTCTCAAATTTTCCTTAGGAAATTCATCAACCTGGTGCCCTTCAAAAATATTCACCTCGGAAGGCTTGGCGAAGCGTGGAAGACTTTAAAATTCATTCTTTGTCGGAAATCTTCAATACCCAGAAGAAAATTTCCTTCAGAACGCATCAAACTCATGGGTGTACAACAAACGGGTTCATTTAATTTTCTTGAATTTTGCACCTTGGAAAAAATAATTTTTAACAAATTTGTTCCATGTCTTCATCTCTGCGAGTGCCCCATTGCTCTGACTGGAAATTTTTTATCAACCTGTGCAGCTGGCATCCTTTAACCTCTTCACTGGAAATTTTGTTTGTGTCTCAGGGAAAAATTCATCATCCTCTATTAGACTTGGGCATTTTTCCTAAGGAAGAACATTTTTGTGCCTTAGAAAATATTTTAAAATCATCTTCAAATCCTTCTGCCTGTGGTGAGGAAAAATTTCATTTCAACTCACTTAGAGAATTTTCTTGAATGTCTTGGGCGCATTTTACATTCCATGAGGTATATATATTTTTAAATCCCAACGCCTAGTACATTATTCATCACCTGCCAACTTCTAACCCCTTAGTTGTTTTACTTCACACTTCCATCACCTTGGGCGCATTTCACTAGTCAAGAAGGATAGAATATTCAACGCCTAGCACATTCTCTCTAACAACTTCAAGATGGGTGCATTTTTTATGTGTGGAAGGATGAAATTCTTACTTAGAATATTTTAGCAATTCCTCCCTAACTTGGGCGCATATTAGCATGTGTGAAGGATTAACATTTACCACGCCTTCTTGTGACCTTTCATCTCCCTCATTTTTGTCTTTACATGCCCTCACTTGGGCGCATTTGAGCATGCATGGAGGATAAACTTTTCAAACACCATCTTGCTTTGTTGACTCTTGACTTTCTTTGTTTTGTCTTCACATGGCCTCTTTTGGGCGCATTTGGTACTTGGTGAAGGATGAAAGCTTGTTGACTCCTTGACTTTCTTGAGAGGTGGGCGCATTTTGCCATGTGAGGTGGATGAGAGTTATACTTAGAAAATTTTCTAGCCTTTGGCTTGCATGTGAGGGCGCATTTCAGCATGTGTGGAGGATTAACATCTTTGACTTTCCTTTTGACTTTCTCTAGCTTCCCAAGCATGGGCGCATTTTGCCATAGGAGGAGGATAAGCATTTCATACTTAGAAAAATTCCTTTTTTTTTTTGCATGCCACTACCTTGAGCTGGGCGCATTTTGGGGTAGCTACAGGATAAAGCCCGTGCCTTAGACATTTTTCCTGACTTCTTCAATCATGGGCGCATTTCTTGCCTTGAGGAGGATGAAACTTCACTTAGAAACTTTTCCAACACCTTGATCAAGGATGACGCATCTGGAGGTGGCAAATGGATTTTCAACACTTAAAATATTTTTCAATCATCTTGAAGGCAAGCTAGGCGCATTTGAGAGTCAAGCCAGACTTATCTTCATGCCTTAGAATTTTCTAACACTTTCATCCTCCTTTGGGCGCATTTTACATGTCTAGCAAGATAAACTCCAGACTTGGAAATTTTCTCAGCCACTACCAGCTTCTTCTTCCTTTGGCGCATTTCAGGGGTGGTGAAGGATATTTTCAACACTTAGGCGTTTTTCTCATCTTCACCAGTCAGCTCACAACTTACTATATTTAGTAAGCTCTTTGATTTTCCCTCTTCTGGAGCTCAGATTGATTTGAAATTTTGAACACTGGACCTTCATGACTTCATCAACCTGTTGACATTGTTATTCTGAGCTTACCTGCTAAAAATAGCATATTTCTGAAGGTAGTTTTCTATTTATAGTAATTGCTCGCTTTTGATACCTCCACAACTCCGTTTGATTTGAAATTCGAATGATGTGCTCCTCACCACGTGACCTGCCCGTTGACGCTGGCACATGCTACTGATTTACTATTTTTAGCCTGTTTCCAAAACGACTTACTATAAATAGTAAGTGCTCCGTTTGCCTTTAAATTTTACCAGCAGATAGCTTGGAAGACGCTGATTGCGGTGGTATACACCGGTTTAAATTCATTACCTTTACCTCTTTGGGGCCCACAAGGCATTTGGAATCCCTAATTCATCTTGCATGCATATCAAATGATTTTCGTTTTTCTTGTTTTTGCTGCATTGTGATCAGTTCATGATTCTGAAGTGTTGGGGCGGGCTGTGAGGGATGCTGCTAAAAATAGTAAGTTCCCAAATGGTGACCATCTCCGTTTTAAGTGTCACATCTGCTGAGAAGCTCTTGAAAAACCATAAAAGGGTATATCGAGATGCAAAACTTAAACCTTGCAAACTAAAATAGCCTAAAGACTTTTGATTGTATCTCATTTTGCATGTTATACTATCGCGAAGGTCTCTAAAAACCCAGAAGGAATCTCCAGACATGCATTGAAAAACTCTGCATCTAAGCCCTGAAATCTGCTCCGAAAGCTGAACTACTAAAAATAGTAAGTTGTCTGTTTCAGCTCAAATTTTGCACACGAGCAGCTTGATGTGTTCTGAATGCAGTGTGACTGTTAAAACCTCAAAAAAAAATGCTGGCCTAGAATTACACACTTACTAAAAATAGTAAGTTACCGGAATCTGATGAAATTTCAGTGGAGCAAGCACACTGACAACAGTGTTAGTCTCAATTTCAATTTATTCACTTCATTTGATTTTAAATTGGCCAAGAAAGTACAAACCCTAATTCTAAGACTTGGCCAAATTTCACGTTTAAGCTCAATGGAGGACACAACCTCGGAAAGACAGACAGTAGAAAAAAGAGACGACAACAGGAAAACAAACTAAAATCAAGCCAAAAGACGTAAACGAAGCAAAAATTAGGGGGTCCCCATTTGCAATGGGGTGATGTGTGAAAAAGGTCACAACACTAAGTTTCATTTTAATTCCCACGGTTGTGGAAGGGACTGGCCCTTGCTCAGTCTTCATTGTATTGCATTTGGATCCTCAGCACCATATGTTAGCACCTCACCCATCACAGGTCTTGAGTGCACATTCTTGGTGTTTGAGTTACTTTCAGCATTGCATCGCTATCAATAGATTCTCCGCCATATGGTAGCACCTTACCCACCTTGGGTTTGGAGTGCACACGCTTGGTGTTGAGTTTACTTTTCAGCATTGCATCAGTTTTAGTTGTTCCTCCGCCATATGGTAGTGCCATACCCACCTTGGGTTTGGAGAGCACATATTTGGTGTTGAGCTTTCCTTCAGTTGCATTTCCTTCATTTGCTTCTAACGACCCTCGACACCATATGTCAACACCAATCTCATCCTGAGTCGTGTATGCATTCTTGGCATAGAGTTACTTTCTAGCAGAGTTTGGTTTTGGGCTAACCTTAACGAGTGACTGTTGTGATTGAGTTGAATTGTTTATTGAAAAAACAAAAAAAAAAATTCATTACAGAAATCCATCGATATTTGTTCCCACTTTTGATTGAGAATAGGAAGTGGTTGTAGCAGTCCTGTTGGAAAAGAAACTTCAGCCTTGCCTTTGACATTCTATGCATTCCCTCACATGCTTAAGAACATCATCCTTCATACCCTTCCATGAAAATCTTTCACGAATGTACCTATATGTCTTCAAATAACCAGGCTGACTAGCAAGCTGACTGTTATGAACAGCAATAATAATCTTATGCTTTAGCTTACTTTCAGGCACTAAGTAGATTCTATCCTTGTAATAGATGATGTCATTCGGTACTTTATATCTTTCATCATCAATTTTACCATCTAAAATATCACAAGCATATTCTTTGAATATTCAATTAGTATGTGCTCCTTCCAAGTGGCTAAAATTTCTTAAAGTGGGCAAAATGTAGGATTTCTAGACAATGCATCAACAACGAAATTATTTTTCCCTTTGACAAATTCAATGTCAAAATCATACCCTTGTAGCTTACTTACCCAACGTTGTTGTCTCTCATTTAATCCTTTTTGCTCCATGAAATACTTGAGGCTATTATGATCAGTCCTCACTATAAACTTGCTACCCACAAGATATTGATGAAACTTTTCAAGTGCATGCATGATTGCCAACATCTCCTTATCATATATAGAGAACCTCCTTTCAACTTCATTCAATTTTCGGTTCTCATAAGCAATGGGATGCTTGTCTTGCATCAAAACAGCCCCAATACCAATACTGGATGCATCACACTCAAGCACAAAAGGTTTAGAGAAATCCGGAAAAGTCAAAACAAGACAAGTACTCATTACCTTCTTAAGATGATCCATGATTCTTTGGGTTTCATCTGCCCACATAAAAGCATCCTTCTTGGTCAAATCTATCAAAGGAGCAGTTAATGAAGAAAACCCCTTTACAAACCGTCTATAGTATATGCATAGACCAACAAAACCCCTCAATTGTGACACATTCTTGGGTGGTGGCCAGTCAAGTATAGCTTGAATCTTCTCCCTATGTGCCTTCACTTCACCATTCCCAATGACATATCCCAGATACAATAGCTCAGTCATACTGAACTCACACTTAGAGGCTTTCACAAAAAGAAAATTAGTTGCTAAGATTGTCAACACCTCATCAAGGTGTCTAAGATGCTCTTCCCACATCTTGCTATATACTAAAATGTCATCAAAGAAAACCAACATGAATTTCCACAACTGCTTATTGAACACATGATTCATGCAAGACTGAAAAAGTAGCTAAAGCATTTGATAATCCAAAGGGCATCACCAAATACTCCTAAACTCGAATCTAATGGTATCCTGAACGAAGATCTATTTTGGAAAAATAGACCGCTCCATGTAGCTCATCCAACAACTCATCAATACGCGGAATAGGGTACTTGTTCTTGATGGTCTTATTAAGTGCACGATAATCTATGCACATCCTCCTTGTACCATCCATCT
The DNA here is from genome assembly GCA_007258455.2 of Sequoia sempervirens. Taxonomy (NCBI): domain Eukaryota; kingdom Viridiplantae; phylum Streptophyta; class Pinopsida; order Cupressales; family Cupressaceae; genus Sequoia; species Sequoia sempervirens. The sequence goes on from VDFB02088327.1 coordinate 5,818, forward strand.
TCACCAAAACACAAAGGAAGCAAAGGGACTGGAGCTAGGCCGTATATGTCTTGCATCCAACAATTCTTGAATAGTCTTCTCAATCTCATCCTTGAATCGTTTAGGATGACGGTAGGGATTTGTAACCACTGGTTTGCTATCCACAAGCTCAATGACATGCTCAAATCCATGATCAGGAGGTAGTCCATGTGGTAAATCTAAAAAACACCAAACTATGCTTGTCCAACAAGCCCTATGTGTCGACATGATATCTACGTTGTCTTGTATCTAAAGACTTATCTAAAATAAAACACTGCACTGCTCACTCAACCTCTGAATGCCGAAAAAGTCTCTCCATCCTCTTGGCTGAAATAACTCTAGGCGCCTCTAAAGATAAGCCCCGTAACACCACCTTCTTACCATCTGCTGTAAAACTCAATTGCATAGTTTTAAAGTCCGTGACATACGAACTTATAGAATGCAACCACTAAACACCCAATATAACATTGGTGTCCTCAATGTCAATCACATAAAAAATCATCAGTAAGGATGTAGTTACCCAAAGTCATACTCAACTGTGGCACAAGATTAACACAACGCAATGTGCCATTCGCTAGCTTCACACTGAAACCATCATGCTCTTCAACTTTCAAACCCTGCTGCTTCACATAGGACGCATCAATGAAGATGTGGGTAGCCCCACTATCAATCAATACAACTCATTGTCCATGCATAACGCCCTTCACTCTAAAGGCATTATAATGAGGAGTGGTAAAGAGAGTTGCAATGGCACGCTCCATCTATGCCGAATCATCATGATGCTCATCTGCACCAAACTCCCCATCCATCTGCTTCTACTACTCATCATGAACCTAGGTCTCCTCCAACTCATCATCACTAGGCTCCTCAAAGACCTCAATCCAGTGGGCTTTTCCCCCACTCTTACACTTATGTCCAAGTGTCCAAGGCTCACGACAATCAAAAAAAAGTCTCTTTTGTCTCAACTCATCCCTCAAATCACGAGATGTCCCACCAACTGGGTTAGATATCTCTCCCACTGGTCTAGTATACTCTGGTTTCTTGTCCTTCCTCTGTGGCCAATTTTGTGGTGAGGATCTCTACGAAAGCTTGCTAGGAAACCTAGCCCGTGGTGTAGATAATTCTATATTCCTCGCACACTTAATAGCATCCTACAAGGAGGGTGGATCAAAAGCTTTGACCCAACCTCTGAGAGGTTTTGACAAACCCTCTATGAACCAAGAAATCAACCTCTTCTAGGTCACATCAAAAACCATAACTGGTATTCGTTGAAACTCTGAAATATATGCATCAAGTGTTCCAACCTGTCTCAACTGAACCAACTCCTTGGAGTGTGCCTCTAAATCCTTACGGTCAAACCGTTCGATCAATGTAGTGCAAAATTGGTCATAAGAGACTATTGCTCCATGTCCTTGTGTCATTAACCCATGATACCATCACTCATGTGCAACTCCTTCAAGATGAAGGGTAGCAAACTCAATAGTCTCAATCTCCTTCATATGATTCAAAGCAAGATAAGTGTCCAATTTTTTAATCCAAGCTCTAGCCGTACACTTGGATGATCCATCAAAACTAGGTAGGGATAGCTGTCCCAACCTCTTTTGCAACCCATTATTCTGCTTCCCTTGATTCTGTTTTTGCTTGGGCTTTATGCGCTTGGTGACCTCCAAGTAGTCCCCGAAAGAGATGGCTGATTGAAAATCCAGTCCCAAAGCTTGATACTTAGCTAATATTTCAGCATCCTCATTATCTTCTATAGGTTCCTCTTGTGTGTGCTCATCCTCTTGTATGAAAGTGTGCATGAACGGTGTGGATTGTGACGAACCCGTGGATTTGCTAGTAAAATGTTCCTTATTTTCTACAACTTTGCTACTTACTTCTCTCTCTGTATGCACCTAAAGTCCTTCCATATGTTGTGTTATGAAGTTTGAACCATCTGACTCAAATAAAGATTATTATCATGTAACAGTCTCAGCATTTCTGAAAACATTTGAACCATCTGACTCAAATAAAGATTATTATCATGTAACAGTCTCAGCATTTCTGAAAACATTTGTTTTGCTTCTTCTTCATTTGATGAAGGTGGTGTTGATGTGATTTTTGTGACCGCACCAATCAGCAGAACAAAGTTGTCTGAAGGCTACTCCATTCTCTCTTGATCAAAGAATCCAATATGCTAAGATTGCCAGAAATTTCATATGTTCAACTCCAAGGTTCTGAAATGCTTTGGAATACCCTCAGTAGGTTCGTTGTGATTTGTTGTTTTTCACGAGGGCATTTACATAATCGTTCAAAAGGTTTACAGTTGACAACAAGTTAAAAATTTGAAGGGGACTTCGTGCGAATGATTTAGCGTTGACGTATGACCTTTCCTAAAACTAATCAGAATTGAACAAAATTGAATGGCTACAGAGATTTAGAAAATTTAAGTCCTAGTCTAAATGCAAGGGGTATTGGGCTTGGCTTCAATGAACTTCAACCGAACGTTGTTTTGCCTCATATTGGACAGCTTCAACAAGGTTGGTGCAATCTTCAAGGGAGCGAAAAGATGTTCAAATCACGATTCAACAATGCAAATACCATCAAAATGATGCATACATACACATGAATCTTGATCGAAGTTAAATTTAAAAGGTATTCCAATTGACCACGCAGGACAAACTCACCATCAGTAAGCTTGTTAGTGGTATGGATTAATGAAGCTCACTCAAATCAAATGCAACCACCCATAATTAACTACTTGCATGAAAATTACTCTAAATTAAGTCCTACTTGATGTCGAAGGATGAAGAAACCTCACAAACTACTCATGACAAAAGTGGAGTTCACCATCAATGAAATTATTTTATTATGATTAGCCTTCGTGACAATTTCTTACAAAATTCTCAAAGGGAGAATTCCCCTTCTCCTTCAAACAATGCAATGAAACTATTCTAACTCTCTCAAAATGTCTACTCTCTAGTCTGATCTGATGTCCAACTAACTAACTGGTGTACAAATGAGGGGACTCCCCTTTATATAGCTGGCCAATCCAATGGATGGTCCAGATCAAAGTACAATGGACGGCTTAGATCGAGCCACAAAAACCCTAGACAAGATTCGCCCTAAAAACCGCCAGAAGGTGGAGGAGTGGCATCATTAATAAGTACAAAAATAGCAGATTCCTCCTTGACCACTATGGGCAATTAATGCCCACTATCCCTCCAGAAGATTATCGTCCATGACTTTGTTTCCATTGTTCTTCTCTCTAACCGCGTAAGCTACGAACCGGGCCAGCACTGAATCAACTTCCTACTCCGAAATTGCCGGAATAAGGTTGAGCTGATACTCAAGAATAGCCACCATCTGCTCCTACCGATCACAAGACTTTCTCCAAGTCTCAATAGATTCCTGTGTCCTCTGAATCATAGCTGAAAATGTAGAGATGTTTTCAAAGTCAAGTTGAGAAAACATCCTCATCTCAGAGAAGAAAGGCTGCAACCTTGCCTTCAATCCGTCTACCTCCACCTCTTCAGGAGTTAATCTCTTGGCGAACAACGCATCCAATGTATTGAGGATGCCCTCATGGATATTCTTATTGCTCTCCTGATCTTAGATGATTCAGCCGTTGCCATGTCGAAGAAACCTTTGCTAGTGAATGCAGTCGAATGCCACCCAAGAAAATCATATCTATCCCCAGCCTGGATCACCCCTTCATTGACCAAAGTTTGCGTGGGTACGCGCATCAGGGCAGCGAGGCAAGGAATGGTCTTGTCCTGGAATATATGAGTGTCACCCCAAGCTTGCTCAATGTTCTCCAAGCGCAAGAGGATACCAGAAGCACTCTGAAAAGAGGAGACAAGATCAGCCATGAATTTCTCCGCCTCAGTGCGAACACCGCCTATCCATTTATCTCCTTCTTCAATAGCCCTCTTCACTTCTTTGAGCCCACTAATTGACTCCCGTGGCAGCTCAAGCGGAAGTTCCACTGTTGGGATCTCTTGAGCACATGGACGTGCTAGGTGTTGTACATATCCGACCAACGCCTTATGCTCCTTCTTCAATCTCTTGTACTTTTCCTCCTTTCGTACTAGCCTATCCCTCAGTGCCTGAAAGGAATTTTCAGCCTCTTCAACTACCTGTGCTCTGGAGGGACGCCCTAACTCAATCGTAGTGACTGTGTAATTCTCTAGCATTACATCACTCAAGTCATATTCCTCTCTTGGAACGGCAACATGGAAAGTGCGCGAACCAGCCTCATTCGTTTCCATCCGAGAATATTTTTTGGCCCTCTTCCTTTTGGGCAACCCACTTGTTCTATTCAAGAGCTCCTCCATTTCTATCGCCGGGTCAGTGTCATCTTCCTGATCTCTCCTTATTGCACGTGAGAGCCAATTTGGAGCATTCCACTGAGCTCCATAAACAATAAGGGGCTGCTCCTCTATTGCCTCTACTTCACGAACCTCCTCTTGAGCAATATTTGGTCGAGGTTCATCCGTCTCCATATGTTGACTATCTTCCTCATGGGTTCTAACCTCAGGTTCCAAAATATCTTCCTCCTCGAAAGCTGCCTCAAGTGCACAATCAAAGTGAATGTTTGTTTTTGTTTCTTCTCCTTCTTCCAGCTAATCGGCACTCCCAGGAGCATTGGCACTTTAACTGTCCAGTTCTCTTGGCAATGGCTAGTTAACTTCTCCAATTTCGGCCTCCTCATTCACTCTAGCCCTCTGGTCCGCAAATAGCGAGACTTCATGTACGCTGGAGGATCGTTCCAACAACTGAGTAGGCGATGTCTCTTCTGATCTCTAAGGTTCAGGCTGAATTGGTTCTTCTTGCTGTTGTGGTTCCGCAGCCTGAGCAATCTGTTTCTTCTTCTTTGCCGACACTGGTGGCCTCCGATCACCCATGAGATTGTACGAGAGGGCAATCGATCTTCTTTTCAACCTGTGAACATGCCCATCCACCCAACTCCTCGTAAAGGTCATGATAGGCATAGACAAAGTGTCTAAGTCTGTAATCTCTGGCTCAGCCCAATCCAGGGGTGGGATTGGCGTGTTCTTCATTGACTCGTAGTTCGAGTGTATAAGTCTGGTATCTTCATCAACTTGATCCAGAACCTGGACCACCTCGCATTCTCTGATCAGCTTCAGGGGCAATTTGGAGAACGTTCTTCTAATTTCATCTTCATCTTGTGCATTTGCCCAAAAATCCTCTAAGTGAGCCTTGTGCCTATACTCTTCACCCTGCACAGTTCCAATCTTCCCTCGAGGATCAAAGTCCTGTCGGCCGGTATGGAGCGTGAGTTGGTAGAATTGCAATTCTTCTTCTGCCTCCTTGGTTGCTTGCAAAGAAGGGCACTCCTCAAGCGAGTTTCCCAAAACAATAGGGAAGTGCAAACCTCCTTTCTTCTTCTTTCTTATAATTTTGTCATAGGCCACAAGTTGCCTAGACACCTCGAGCATGATCATTCTATTTTTAGGATACCTCGACAGTCGGTAGGCATATGAATGGTGACCTGGCAGCGTTAAATAGGTAAACTTGGGGAATTGGACAAACCAAAACCCGTACTCTTCGATCAACTCCTGTGCCTCCTTAAATATTATTTGTTGCAATCTTCCTTGAAGAGTCCTCGTGAGGTACATTGTGAAGGCGTCATTCACCCTCTTGAAATGAGAGGTGCTCGTGAGATGCAACTGCCTGCAAGATTCATGAATCTTGAATTGATTGAAGCCACACCCAATCAGCTCCTGGTACACCAACCCCTTGTATTTCGTCATCTGAGCCAGCATGTAGATAATGTACGAACTCATGTAGAACGTCCTCGTTCTCCTTAGATTTTTGAACTGCTCATTGATGTTATCACTTATCATTTGCACCCAATCCACATCCACCTTTCCTTCCAGTACCACTTTGATATAGAAGAACATCCACGGCTCGAACACATATCCATGTGGGCTGCCATTAACTCAACTGAGCATCATGATCAAGTCGCAATACTCCTGATTTAGCTCCTCTAAAATAATCTGTTTTGGTAACTTAGCGCCAGGAGGCTTTGGCTTCCTCATCCACGTCGTGTTAATCCTCTTAGCACACTTTTTGAAAGATGCAGCATACATCTTGTCAGCTTTCTCCTTGGACTTGTATAACATTTTGTCCATGGCCAGGATCCCGAATGCTTCGCCAATTGCCTCAGCCGTGAAATTAGCTAGCGGCATGCCATCCGGAGAAACAATCGTCCGGTGGTCTGAGTTGTAATAATTTGCACACTCCATGATAAGCTCTGGACATCGAACTACTAGTGGGAAACCGACTGCCGCATACAACACACTTTTTACAATGTTATGCGAGGTCACTGTCGGAGGATTACCACCCTGCCCATACATTATTCTCTTGAAGGCTTCAAGGTTAAAAGAACCGAGGTTGGTGTTCGTCAAACTTCCGAACTTCGACACGAACTTTGATTTTGGAATAAAGGACTTCTTCAACTGCTTGATAATTGCCTGCCTAGAAGCATTTCCTTGCCAACTTCAGCATTTCCAGCTTTGGCTCCAGCCTTGCTCGTTCCAGCAACATCTCCCCTTCTGCTTTCAGCCATCTGCAAAACAAAAAGCAAGCATTATAATTTTAACATTTTTAAAAAAATAAAAGTTCGTGAAATGGTTGGCAAGTGGAGTTGGCTTCAAAACAAAAATAAAAACCTCAGCAGTAAAACTCCAACTCCAAACCTCGAGAAATTTAAAACTTCACTCTAAGCAACTTGCAGCCACAATAATTTCAGCTCTTCGAAAAATCAACTTAGCACTCAGAGAAATAATTTTCACTTCTTCTCAGCACTCACTTTCAGCAACTTGGAGAAATAATTTTCTCAACTTCGGCAACTTCTACTTCAGATTTTATTTCTTCTTCACATTTAGCAACTTTCAATCTTCAGCAACTCAGAAAAATAATCAAACTCCAGAAATTTCCAAACTTTAGCAACTAAACTTCAGCTCTCAGAGAAATAATTTTCTCAACTCAGAATAATTTTCTCAACAATCTCTCACTCACTCAGCAATCTCAGCACAATTTTCAGGTCTGCAATTTTGTGAATAGAAATGAAAAAAACTTCGAAGTTTTTATAATTGAAAGTTGGTGCCCGGTTTAGCAAATGCCATAAATTTTCTTCGCCATGACTTAGAAGTTTTCCAAATTTAAGAGAGAATATTCCAATTATCATGCAGTCGTCATAGAAATTGGCTATTCCGGAAGATTCTTTCCTTGTTTTAAATTTAAAATTTCCCTCCCGACTGCCAATTGACTGAAGTATTTTTGAGAAATTTATTAAAATTAACTTCAGTATTAAAATCTCGTCCTTTTCAAAATGGCGTATATTTTATTTAAATTTAATCTCAACGCCATTTAATTTCATTTAAGAAATTTTATTCATCTTGACAACATCTGTGAAAAATCATCATCAGCATTTTAAAATGGCTAGGCAAAATTATTTTCCATCCGGAATAAACTCCAAAACAAATTTTGCCCATGATTAATATCTCCCGGCTTTAAAATTTTATATGTCCAAACGAAAGGGGAATTTGGTTTTTTAAAACTTTGGAAAATAATTATTTTAAATTTTAAATGATTTCTCCAGCCTAAGCAAATTTAAAATTATTTGCCTAGAGCAAATTTGATTTACTTCCAAATGCCTTAGGAAAATTTTAAGTGCCATCAATCTCATAAAAAATCTCTAGTTGATTTTTTTTTAAATCATGCCAGGCGCAATTAAGGGGGGGTGGGTGGGAGGAACATTTAATTTTTCAACATTTAATATTTACTCATCCCTTTTCTAACCAAGGCGCAAATCAACCCATGAGCCTTTAGCTTTTTCGTTTTAGCACATCTTGAGCTATCTTTTCTTCCAAGGGCGCAAATGACATAGTTAGCCTTCACTTTTTTCATACTTAGAAAATTTCTCATACTTCTCTTACCCAAGCGCATATGGAAGGTTATGCTTTTAGTTTAAATGCCCTTTAAAATTTATTAATTCCTCTTCTCAACTTAGGCGCATATGGAAGGCCAAGGATTTCCATTTAAATCCACACGCCTTAATTTTACTTTCCAAACTTCTTCTCTAAGTCCAAGCGCATATGGAGGGTGGAGCTTTCACTTTAAGAACACTTAGAAAATTTAATTCTCCCACTCTTTACTCAAGGCGCAAATGACACCCTCCTCTTCAACTCTCAGGTGCATCTAGAGACTCCAATTTAAAATGACTTAGCCAAATCTCTAACTCCAACTTTCCACCAAGGCGCATTTAGGAGGTTGTATTTTCAGTTTTATTCACTTAGAAACTTTTCCAACCCATTCCCAGGCAAAGGCGCATATGGAAGGTCCTACTTCAAATTCATGGTGCCTTAGAAAATTCTCAAAAGCTTTTTTTCTTCAAAGCTGGGCGTATTTATATCATATGCTTCCATTTTGTTTGCCTTAGTCAAGATTTTAAACTTCAACTTCTTCTTGGCGCATTTGGATGTGCTTGCTTTCACTTTGAAACACTTAGAAGAAATTTTAATTCAACTCTAGCTTGGGGCGCATATAAGATCCTGTGCTTCCAGAAAGTATTCATTTCTTTCACTCTTCTTGAAGGCGCATCTGGAGTATTAGGCTTCAGATTTCGAATGCCTTAGATTAATTCTTAATCTCCTCCTTCAAGGCGTGGCTAGAGGGGTGAAGCTCGATTTTGAATACTTAGCAATTTTTAAGCCTTTTGCCCTAGGTGCAAATCCACCTCTGAGCTTTCACTTTGAGCACTTAGACATTTTAGAGGCCTCTCTTCACCTTGGGCACAAATAAGACCCTGGGCTTTCATTTTCAGTGCCTTAGAAAATTTCTTGGAGCCTCTCATGAGTCAAGGCACATTCAAGGGGGGAATGCTTCAAGTCTTACAACACTTAAACTTTCAATCACCTTCTTCAACTTGGTGGGCGCATGTAAGATGTTGAGGTTTCAGTTTCCATCACTTAGAGTATTTCTATTCTCAGTTCTCCTCAAGGCGCAAACTCATGGGCAAACTTTCATTTGGGGCGCATTCTATAGGTGGTACCTTCACTTTAAGAACACTTAGAAAATTTTCAATATACCTTCTCCATAGCTGGGCGCATATGGAGGCCTCTATTTCCAATTCGTGGTGCATCTTCAGCCCCTTGGGCGCATATGGCATAGTTAGCTTGCACCTTTAATTTCATCATGCTTAAATGTTCTTTCAATCTCTCATCAAGGGCGCGCTTCAAAACCTCCAACTTCCATTTCTCCAACACTTAGAAAATTTTCTCTAAGGCACATTTGAATGTGTGGGCTTTGAGTTTCAAACAGTTAGAAAATTTCTAAACCCAATCCCTCAAGGTAAGGCGCAAATGACTAAGCCTTCTTCAAGCTTCTCACACTTAGATGAATTTTGAAGTTCCTCTTCTCCCAAGGCGCAGATCAGCAATTGAGCTTTTATTTTTAAGCACTCAAAAAAAATTACCCTCTCCATACAAAGCAAGGCGCATTTTGGACCTCCTACTTTCACTTGATGTACTTAGACGTTTTAGAGGCCCCTCTAAGTCTAGGCGCAAACAAGACCTTGGGCTTTCATTTTAAACACTTAGAAAATATTCATTCTTGTTACTCTTCAGGGCGCAAACTCACGGGTGAGCTTCCACTTGGGGGCGCATTTGGTAACTCATACTTCAAGTTTGAACACTTAGCATTTTTTTATGATCTTCCTCCAAGTCTCGGCACAAATGGAGGGGTGAGTTTTCATTTAGCAACACTTAGAGAAATGTCTTGGAGCCTCTCATAAGTCAAGGTGCATTCAGGGGGGCCTGCTTCAAGTTTTGCACACTTAGAAAAATTTTGAAGTCTCCTCCAAAGTTGGGCGCATTTGGGGTGGGCAACTTCTAGTCTTCAATACCTAGAAAATTTCTATGTCATCTCCCAAGCCTTAGGCGCATTTAGCCCTTGGAGCATCAAATTTCATGACTTAGAAAATATTTCGGTGCTCACTCTTCTAGCAAAGGCGCAAATCATACCTTGAGCTTCAAATTTAAAATACTTAGAAATTTTCAAGGCCCCAATCTTCCTCTTAAGGCATATTAGAAGTATCAAGCTTCAAATTTAAAATACTTAGAAATTTTCAAGGCCCCAATCTTCCTCTTAAGGCGCATTAGAAGTATCAAGCTTCAAATTTTAAGTGCTTAGAGAATTTTCATCAACCTTCAGCTTTAATGGCGTTTTTCACTGGCTGGACTTGAAAATTTATCAATTTTAGTGAATTTCATGCCTTTTGCCATATTTGGAGTGATTTGCTCATGCTAACCCTATCTTGCCCTAACTTTCTATTTTTAGAAAGTTCTCCACATTTTGTGTTTTAAGCTGATTTTGACTCCGAAAGGCCTGATTCTGCTTTGTTTTGAACCTCGGGATGCGATTGAATTGCAGGTGCCTGATATCTACCTGTCTGCGCCTACTATTTTTAGCAACTTACTAAAAATAGCAATTGCTTAGAATGTCTTCCAAATTCACGTGTCAAATGCCTGAAGTGTGGTGGTCGGGGCTAGATGCTGCATTTGCATGATTGTCGTGTTTTTCCCTTAAATTTAGGAAACCCTAATTCCTCTGCACCAACCTGCTAAAAATAGTAAGTGTCTAATTTTCCATCCTCTGCAACTCCGTTTGTCTTGAAATTCGCGCCATGGGGTCCTCGTCACCTGCTTGACCTGTTCATACTGAGGCTTTGCGCTGACCTGCTATTCCTGGCATGTTTCTGAAGTAGCTTACTATTTATAGCAGCTGCTTGATTTTGAGACTTCCTTAGCTCCGTTCGACTTGAAATTTGAATGTTGTGATCCTCGTTGGTAAATTTTGCCAGTCCACACTGGCACCTGATGCTGACTTTCTATTTATAGCCTGTTTCAGGAACGCCTTACTATAAATAGTAAGTGCTCCATTTGACTTCAAATTTTACCAGCAGACTCCTTGAAAGATGTTGATCATGGTGGGATACTTCAATTTTGGAAATTTTGACGTCTGACCCCCTCAATTTTGAGTCCCGAAGCTCAAAACCCTAATTCACCTTGCATGTGCCTCAAATGAGCTCTGTTCAATTCCATTTCAGTTGCATGTTACCGTGTTCGTGATTTTGAAGTGTCGGGCAGCTGCCAAAGAGCACCTGTTAAAAATAGAAAGTGGCTGAAAAGGTGACCAACCGGTTGTCAAATGATTTTGCATGTCACACTACCCGAGAGATCTTGAAAAACCCAGAAAAATCATCAACATGCAGCACTGGCTAAAAATAGCAAGTTTCTGAAGAGTGATCAGTTCTGCTTGCATGTTACACCGTTGCGAAGCTCTCAAAAAACCCATAAAGATTATGCTGACATGCGCTGAGAAAACTTGCATGCAAACCCTAATTACAGCCTCCGCAGGCTGAACGTTGAAAGTTGTCGTCCTGTCCTGCATGTCATATCATTGCGAAGGTCTCGAAAAACCCACCAAGAATCTCCAGAATGCATCTGAAAATTTAACATGTAAACCCTGGAATTTGCCTCCAAAGGCAGAACTGCTAAAAATAGCAAGTCGCCCATTTCTGCTCAAATTTTGCCAGTAATCAGAATGTAGTGCAGTTGTCGGAACGTGAAAATCTCAAGAAAACAAACTCCAAATTGACACTAAAAATAGAAAGATGTTCTCCAGACATGCATCTGAAAATTTAACATGTAAACCCTGGAATTTGCCTCCAAAGGCAGAACTGCTAAAAATAGCAAGTCGCCCATTTCTGCTCAAATTTTGCCAGTAATCAGAATGTAGTGCAGTTGCCGTGAGAAAACAAACTCCAAATTGACACTAAAAATAGAAAGATGTTGGAATTCAGTGAAAATTCAGAGGGAGCTTGCCAGAAGTATCCTAACAGCAGTGCTAAGCTCAGAAATTGATTAGCAAGCTCAATTTGACCTTAAAGTAGCCTGAAAAATGTAAACCCTAATTCATTAAAAAGCCCTCCAGGCTTAGCCAAAATTCAAATCCAGGTCAAATGGTAAGTACACCATCAAATAGAAAGGACCGACAGAGAGAGACAAACCAAAAGACCCAAGCCAAAAGACCCGAATGAAGCAAAAATTGGGGGGTCCCCATTTTGAATGGGGCGATGTGTGAAAAGGTCACAACAGGTGGCTGATTGGTATCTGCCATTAATTCCTTCTACTTTTCCAAGCTATGACCAACCTTTCCACACATGCAGTCAACCCAAGCAGGCTGCCAAGTTCTTGTAGCTCTGATACCACTATAATATCCCCAAATAGGGATAATAGAAAAACAATGATATCTCCAAAAATATGCAATAAAAAGTTCTGAAATTTTATTTGCAAGTAGAAAACCCTTCAACAAACTCATATCTAAGCTCAAAATATTTTTCTGGGTTTTTTATGATTTTTAAGGAATTTCTGAAAATTTCTGAACATGAAAAAATTGCAGAAAATCCACTAAACAACCCAGAAATTTCAGAAAAGCATTACAATGATTCCCCTTAAAATTTTAGAGTTTAACAAAGATAAATATGCAGATTTTTAATACCAAAAATACCTCACAATGGCTCAGGATAATTTCCAAACCATAGCCGACCCTCAAAATGGCACTAGACTCCCGAAATAGTCAATGCTAGGTATATTTTATGCGCTCCTCAATAGCCGTCCACTAAAAACTCAGAAATTGACAATTTTCACTTGTAGAAGTTTCCAGATCTGAGTCTTCAACACTGAAATTCTCCTCAAATTTGGCCTCCAAACCTGATGAATACTTGCAGCCCAAAAATAATAATGTGCTAGGGTTTCACAAACTGGAGTTTTTCCACTGAAATACACTCTTCCAATTAGGGAGAGCCCATATGTCTCACCAAAATTAGGAATACTTAAGGGTTTCAATTCTCAAGCCAAGTTGTAGCAACAATAAACAGAAAACTTCATCACATAATGAGCTCTAAAAGACCCCTAGAAAGTTATATAATAACTCCCAAATAGATGAATTAATCTCAGCCCTTGATTCATCACCTCTCAATCCAATGCTCCACATTGAAACCCTAAAAACCAATGATGCTCTACGTCCTCTTCCTCTTGGGTAATCCAAGGAAAGGACAGCCAATATGTTGTTAATCATCTTGATTTGAGTTGGGGACATTACAAAAAATGGTTTTTTCTTGATGATTGATTAATTTATAGTCTATTGTGCCTTGTAGTGTGTTTAATGCCATCATGTAAAAACTCAAAATGTTTTTTTAATCGAAAATTCATATCATTATTTTGCACAAATCATGAATGCTTGTCTATGTTGGCTTTGTCAAAATAATTAAATAAAATAGGCTTGTACAAAAAAAGAAATGCAAGAGTTTTATTTTTAATAAAATACCTTGATTTATTGAGTTTAATGAGAAAAAAATACTTTTGGGGGAAAAATGCTAGGAAGTGAATTTTGAATAAAAGAAAACAAAACAAAAGGGTGTGAGAGTTTGGGGGGAAAGGAGGCACAACACATTTTCTTGTTTTCTTTGATTTTTAATTTTTTTGTGTTGGGGGGAAAGGGTTGTTCCCCTCTTTCCTCATTTTTGTTGGGCAATGGGTTCTGGGGGAGGCATTGGATCTTGTGGGAGGCTTCATACTCTCCATTCCTTCCCTCTCTTCTTCAGAATTCCAGGGCATGTGAAAATTTTCTATAGGGTCTCCCTTCCTCCTTGGATGTGTGTGGACTTTTTGTGGCAATTGGCATTGGAGATTTGGAGGACTGCATTTTCCTCTAGGTTGGTTGTCAGGTTAGAGGAAACTACTTTTGTAGCTGCATAGTCCCATTATTCTCCCCTTCTCCATCTCACTTCTTGTTTGCATTAGAGTGAAGATAAGGATTATCTTTTCACTTTGTATTGGGAACTTTATGTGCTTTTTTCATGCAGCCACATTATGGCTTTCTTTGGTAGTTTTAGGTGGCGTGGGGGAGGAATTGTTAAATTAGGAGAAATCAATTTAATAATTACTATGTTTCCACAATTTAGAATTTTGTATTTTTAACCAGAACTACAGTGATTTTTTTTGGAAAACCCTTATGTGTTTGGAAAAGTGTGAATGTGAGAATATTAGCTTCAAAAGGCTGACATCCGCACCCAGTTTGAGAGCAACTTAAAGGCTGACAATTTGCACGAGTTATTTGAGGAGGAGAAGATCAGCAAGACTGCTAGTTTTTTGGTCAAAATTCATAACAGAAGATCCTACATTGAAAAGAGTCTGAAGATTCCTTAGCTTCTTTTGTTCTCGGTCCCTTAGGCTGCTTGGTCTCGTGGACGACATTAAAATCTCTCATTCATTCATTCAAAAGGTAAGCTTGGAATTTTTATTTTTCACTTTGAACTTTGGGTGAGGTTAAGCTCCCTCCAGTGTTCTTGGAAATTGTAAAACTAAATATGTCAATGAAAAATAGAACTTAAATTTAGCAATTGTTTGTGCATTGTATTTGGCGAGAATAGAAATATATGATGGAAATCAGATGGGGAATCATTTGGACCTATGTTTGCCATGTTCAGACCTCATTTTCCAGTTCATGCATCTTTGTGTATGTTTGGCTATGTGTTCATGTATTGGCATGTTATCCCTTAGTATATGCTTAGTTGGTGTGTTCTCCCCAAACTCATATATGGATGCATTCTTGTGTAATATCTTATGTGTACTTGTTTGGTATTACGTGTAATAATGTCATTGCATGTGTATGCATTGTTCAGTTATCATGTACCACCCATGTATACCTTGCTTGGGAAAGACTATGCTGATGTGTTTAGCACATGTATGCATCAATCAATCATCATGGATCAACCATTATGCCTTGCATGGAAAACTCTGTGTATTACTATGATTGTTAGGAGTGTGCTAAATGGGTGTTTGTGTGTCCCTTGAGTATGCACACTTGGGAATTTGTGTTGATATGTGGAGAGTGTGTATTTGTCCAACCCCCATGGTTTGGTGTGTGAGTTTTGGACTACCCAATTAGTTGCCTTCTAGTTCAGTGGAGTGGGCCTGCAGGTTCCACATGGTTGGGAGGCAATGAAACACCATTGGAGATCATGGATTCCTTGAAGCAATTTGGAGAGCATGCAAGGACTTCACTACCTTGCAATATGGTAAACAGTTGATGCTTTTGTAAAAAGTTGTTTAATTCTGGACCTTTTATGTCCTTGTATGTATTTTTTTTAAATTATGGACAACAGAATAATTCATTGTAATCCACCCACATAAATGGAGTGAACTTAACCTTATATTGTAATATTGCCCGACCTCAAAGTCAAATGTGTATGGCTTGCTTAATGGAATTTATCATGTTGGTTAATTTGAAAAAACAATAGGTATGATTTATATGTCTTATGGATAAAGCAAATAATTCATTTAGCTAAAAAATTAAAAATCAATCCTCAATGTATATTTGTATGCACTAAGGTGTGAAAATTCATATTTCAAGAGGATGTCTCCTTTTGGCATGCCTTGTCATTCCCTTGCATCAGAAGACTCATGCAGATATGGTATGCATGTCATGCAGTTTAGGTAGTTCTTGAGGTTTTTAGGCTCACATTTGGTCCTTGGAGGGCCTATGTGTGTGCCCCAAGTGCTTGTCCCAAACCATTTTCGTATAGTATGCAAAACGAGAAAGCCATACCCAAATGTATCAAAAGGTTGTTGTCATAGACGTGTATGTTGTCCTAAGTTGCAAGATACAAATCAGACCCCAAAGTCTGAATTGCAAGTCTTGGAATTTGGGCTTTGAATCGTGATTGCATGTTGACAAATGCAGATCAGACTCCAAAGTCCAAAATGCATAGTGTAATTCGGCCTTTGAAGTTTAAGGTGGAAGCTCATCAAAGTTCTTCCTTGACCTTACAAGTTTCAAGTTGTCAGATGTGAATCAAACCCTAAAGTCCAAAATGCAAAGTGCAAATCGGACTCTGAAGTCCATGGTGTTTGGTCAATGGATTTGAAGTTGGTATGGCAACTTGCAAGTTCCGAATTGTATATTGGACTCCAATGCCCTAGTTGCGTGCTCGTAAAAACTCAAAGTTCAACATTGAATCAAAATGTCACAGCTATTGGTCGTAAACCAAACTCCAAAGTCCAAAGTGGTTAAATGGTGCATACAAGACTTTAAACGCC
Organism: Sequoia sempervirens; assembly: GCA_007258455.2. Lineage (NCBI taxonomy): Eukaryota > Viridiplantae > Streptophyta > Pinopsida > Cupressales > Cupressaceae > Sequoia > Sequoia sempervirens. The sequence goes on from VDFB02088327.1 coordinate 22,008, forward strand.
GAGATACATGTAACATGCAAATTGGACCCTAAGGCCCAAAGCCTCATCTACCAAGGGCTTAGAGTTGGCATCCCAAATTGCATGATGTAAATTGGGCTTCAAACTCCTAAAGTCTAAAATGCAAAATACCATTCAGACTCCGAAGTATGAGTTGTTTGGGAATTTTATATTTTCGAAACTAAAGTCCAAGTTGCTTGCAAATGCTCATCAAACCCTTAAGTTTGAACTGGTGTAAGTCAACTCTGTGGGACGACTCAGTGTTTGAGGATGTGAAGTCAAACTTCAAACTGTTGTAGGTTGTCACTATCTTATTGAACCCCAAGACACACATGGAGTGGTTAAAAAGCAAGGTGCAAGGTTTGCAAGTTTACATGGGAGCCCTAACTCTCCACCAAATCTTATTGTTGGAGTTAGTCATAATGAGTTTGATCCTACTTGAGTAAATCTTCCACTTGTGTCACCATGCTTAGTGCATTGATGTGCATGCTAGGTTTGTCGTCATGTCGTGTCACAACACTTTGCGCATATAAGAGTCCAATGTGGTGTTCATCTAATTTTTGTCCATTAATGTCTTAGGCAAAAGCTTGGGTCATTACAAATACTATGGAGTTTGTGGATGTAATCAAGTATAGACAGCTCATTCGAAGTCTAATCTATGCATAGTTACAAGACTCAGACTTGGCTCAAACTCAGCAAGCTAATGTTTTACCCAAACTCAGACTCAATGCTTAGATTAAGCCAGGACTATGCAAATTAAAAAAATATATGAATAGAGAGATTTTTAAGGATTTAAAACTTTTATTATGCACCCTTCAATAAATAAACTTTAAAAACACAATAAATTAATCAAATAGAAGCTGCTTTGATCACATACACAAGTATCGATCACAAGTCTAAAGGCAAGTTTTAGCTTAAGGAAACAACATTTTAAAATATATAAATTTTGTAAGTATTGTCAAGTGTTTTATGATGTACAAAACTTGTGGATTATGAAATTGAAATCCATGGCATCAAAAATAAAAATAACATAATGGAGTCATGAACTATGGTAGAAAAGAGCTTGTATTGCTCACCCAACATTGCTAGTTCGATGAGGAGTCATGCCACTTGTATCTCAGACAAGTCTTCAAACCCTGAAAAAAATATGCTTGACTTTCACGCTTTTATTTTTTCAATTCTTTATTTTTTTATGATTTCACTGGTTTGGCCAAGTCTTCCTGGCGAGACTTGTCAGGTACCCAAGTCATTAGTCCCTGGCCTCATTTGGGTTTGCCCACCTCAAGACTAGAAAAGTTTAGGTGAGTCTAGGTGAGTCTTGTAACTATGAATCTATGTAACAACTTGACCAGACATTTCTTTTGTTGTTGGTGTTCTCTCTAAATTCATGCAACAAACTAGGGAAAGTCACTAGGTAGCAACAACAGGAGTTCTTCGATATCTGAAAGGAACTCAAAATTTTGGGCTAAAATACTCCTAGGCAGATTTTGAACTAATTGGGTATTCAGACTCAAGACTATGCCAGTGATTCTTGGTAGTCAAAGAAGCAGTCGATGCCTACTCTTTCTTCAGCAGAAGCAGAATATATGGCAGCTCCACAGGCAACCAAGGAAATATTGTGGCTCAAAAGAATTCTTGAGGATTTGCAGGAGAAACAGGTATCTTCAACATGACTCATGGTCAACAACACTTCTGCAATCAAAAAAAAGGCAAGAAATCCACTATTTCATGACCAAACAAAGCACATCAACACCAACTTCCATTTGATTTGGTATTATGGAAAAGATGCCAGTGTCAATTTGATATATTGTCCAATTGCAGAGCAACCAGCTGATGACTTGGCAAAAACACTTGGAAGAGAGAAATTTGAAAAATTCAGAGGCATGCTTGGTCTCTCACTATAAACTCCTACAGATAAAGGGGGAGATGTAATAATATGTAAATTATGTAAATAATCCTAGAGTTATAGATCTATTTTTCATTTGCTTTCTCATGGAATCCGAACAGTCATCTAGGTGATGAATTGAATACTCAGTCAATGTTGTTAAATATGTAATTGCATTTCATCTTTAAGTAATGAATACAAATTTGGGTTTGCACTTCTAAATCCATTTTTGTTTCCAGTTTTGCGGTCCATTCCTGGCCTGCCAGGATTACATGTTGGTGAAGTTACTTCACTAGATCAGATGAATAGACAAGATGGAGAAAGTAAAGAAGAATCACCTGCTACTCAAGAAAAAGGAATATAAAAAGGTGAATGAAAGATTGGAATAAACTGAAAAAGAGCCATATTTATGGAAGGCCAGGCATCAAAAGGAATTTTTTAAACAAAAGTTAAATTTTGGGGGATCGTTATATGCAAGAAGCAGCAGCTTAAGTTAATGTGTGCACATTTTGGCTAAGTAGCATGACATTGTTATATGGGGACTCCAATCCAGTGACTGTTAGAAGAGATGGCAATTTCTTTGGCACTGGGATATGGATTGTAGTGGTCAGCAGGACATCAATACTAGAGATGCCAATGCAAGAAACAGCACCTCTCAACGAAGATTAATTACGAGAGGCATGAGGTTAGTTAATCATCCCAATATATGTTGGGTTTCTATATTAGTAGGATAGAATTATAAAAGGTCATGAATCAAGAGTCCAGACTCGTAGAAATGGATTTGTAGAAATTTAGATGATCAAAAGTTTTTTTATCTTATTTATCAGTTGTCGCAATGGAAAAGCTCATTAATCTTGATGAATGCTTTCCCTTTGCTTTTGAGTTGTATTATGTCCATACTTCCACATATTTTTGCATATGGCCTGCTACCTAGAAGCTAACACAGTTCTAAGGTCAAAACCCAGGGGTACAAAAACTCAGCAATATATAAAATGCAAAAGGAATACAATTCACTTGTGAGTTTCCACCAGTTAGGTCTTACATCAAAATTGGTGTTTCACTTGCTGGTGACCTAAAAAATTACCCTTACCTTTTAGACTCCTGCTTGGACATAAAACAGACTATGTATAAGCACAAGTTAAAGGCCACATGGTAGGACCCAAATCTTCCACCCAGTCAATTTGTATACTCATGTTGGTAATGTAACCTGAGAACACATAACCATCATGAGACCTAATGAGACTACCTAGACCATACAAGCCTTTCCAAAACTTGAACAACCAGACCCATCAATATTTAATTTGTAAAACAGCCAGGGTATGTTCCATGTGATGTGGTTGCACTGCAAAGGCGACATATTGATAATGTATTGAGATATATTATTTTCCATATTTGAAATAGTAGAATTTTTGTCATGTAAGAGACATTAAAGCTCACATGAACATAGTTACATTCAATAGGATAATTGCTCTCACTTGGCGCCTCAAGATTATAACGGCAGAGATGTAAACTGAAAAACTCACAAATTCATCTCAAACTAAATACTCCAACACACAAAATAAGCACTTGGTGGAAACAATCTGGTCTAGGTGATTAAAATAATAAAGTTAACTTGAGAAAACATCTACCAAATAAAGGAACTGTGGCACTTGAAATGGGAAACTCAAACAGTTAAAACATAATTTTCTGTATCTTGCACAAAAACACAATCAATGAACAAGCAACAAGCTATCTCACTATTGAACAAACAATTGATAAACACTGTGAGACCATAAAAGAATTAGCCTCAAGAAATCATCTTTAAGCAACTGTCTCATAACGTCATTCTTATCAAATCCTTTGTTCAGAAGTGATATATATTGGGAACTGAGCAAACTATGAATGCCCTACACTGACTGTATATTCAGCATCCCCGTCAGAGAATATCTACATAGTGTGAAAAAAATAATTTTGGAATTGTTAGATCCATGTCAACTCTGTAAACAGCAGACACAAGTTGAGAATCTTAAACATTACCAAGCACAGGGCATGCTTGTATTGTTCAAAGAGATTTGAAGAGACTGTTAAGCTGGGTTATGAATAATAATCACACACGAGGACATACTCTTACTGTTCAATAAGACTGATATTCTGGCTTATGAATAATAGTTGTAAATTCTTCGAATGATCAGTTCAAAGCAGTGTTACCCGGGGACGCGTCCCCGGGTCTAAATCCCCCTGTCCCCGTCCTGGAAACATCCCGGGGGCAGGGGACGGCCAGGGGACGGCAGCAGTGGACTATGTTTAATATAACATAATGAATTCTGAATTCTGAATGCATATTGTGTATTGACAATGAATTCTTAACACAAATGTTATATGCTAAGTTTCTATAATGTATATGTGCATGCTTTATCCATGTTTTCATATGAATATTTAAAGTTTTCCTATATATTTTATATAGCCGTCCCCCGCCGTCCACAAATTTGGCCAAAAAATTCGGAAACTTGGGGACTTGTCCCGCTGTCCCCTGCTGTCCCCGTCCCAGAAACTTGGGGTAACACTGGTTCAAAGCCTAGTTTTTCATCAATCATTAACTCTCCAGAATAGGTTAGCCTTTAGAATCTAGAGTCCCACACGTTTCCATATGGAAGGCAACACAGATCATGCCTTTTTTCTTGCATGTAATAGCAAAATACAAAGATAATTGCAAGTGTGGGTAAAAACTAATGAAAGAAAATTGCAAGAATCTGGTGTGAAGGAAGCCTATTATAAGACAATAATTAAAGACCAATGCCCCATAGTTTGTTGCCATAAAAAAGTCATTAATTGAGGACTCCAACCAAATCATCAATCCAACTATTGATCAAACAAAGATCATTCAATTAACAAGGAAACGGCTAATATGGCACAATTCAAGATCTGGGTCATAAGAGACATATAAGGCTCAATGTCAGAAGCTTGCCCCCAAGGGCCAATACAACCCTCAAAACCAAAGCTTGGTATCAAAGTGCTACATAGTGCTCAATGTCGAAGTATGGCCCCAAACAACAAATGTAAGGCCCAAATGCTATTGCCAGGCCACAAAGGACACGTATAAGGTCCAATAACAAGTATAAGGTTCAATGCCAGAGCTTAGCCCTAAAATGCAATGTACAGCCCGTTACAAAACATTGGTCATAAAGGGCAATAATAAAGCCAAAAACCAAACTTGGTTCAGATTGCAGATTACAGTAATATTGTCTCAAAAAGGTACAACAATATTTAATGACAGCATTTGTAAGAATCTACAATCAAAGAGCATTTGATGTAGTATAACCATTTGTACATTGTCTTTCCAAATGGGTTCTAAATATTTTATTATTTAATATTTTTAAACAATGATAATTTTCAACAGAAAAGATAACACAAGGCATCTAACAACTTACCAGGGTCTGCAAGCCTTGCCCCAGCCTCTAAACATGTATGCAATATGCGTCGTAAGCATACATCATTTCCATGACACTGAAGTTCCACAACATCCTCTTTCGTGTATGACTTGGGTGCCAACATGGGTACAACTAAAACCTAAAACATACAAAAGAAACATTAAGTCTACAATGAATTAAAAATCAATGCAAAGAATGATACAAAAGTTAGTCAATTCATTCTGTCGAGTACTAATAGACTTTGAAAGGTTTTCGAGAAAGAAAGCTAACTCAAGCCTAGACATACAAGGTTAAAATTCAGAAAGGATCTTGGGAGATTCTATAGAAGTAATAAATTTATTTCATTGAAAACACTTACTGGAAACTAAGTATTAAAGAATCAAGCTTCAAGAAAAGAATTTGAAATGTTGAAGTAGTTCTAAATAGAAACAAAGAAAGAAAAAAATTATATGAATGTCCACAAATGACTAAAGTAGGTCAATGGGACTCAAAAGTATAAACCAGTTACAATAGATGATAAGAACAAAAATAGACCAATGAAACCTAGCATTACAATGGATCAAATTATTTATAGAGGTAGGACTACAGCATATTCCACCTAAGAAAGCAACAAAAGATGATCTACCTAAGAAAATGCCTTAAGCACAACATAAATTATGAATATTGAGAGGACAGAAGGAAGCATAATACAATCATTCACAGTAAAGGAGCATATATGCATTGGCATATAGTAACTCAATTAACTCTTTCTTGAATTTACAACTTAGAAACATTTAATAGCATGATAATATACAAACACCAACTATAATATGCGTATGCAATGAAACTAGAAGCAACAATGATAACACTAATTTATGAAAACACCTCATACATATAATGGGATAAACTCCTTGCTGTTAACAGCTCATAGAAGATAGTACACCTCACATGCCCAACTGGAAACCCAATTCATTGTTAGCAGTAGAACTGACCTATCCCTCTTATCTTATTTATCACTGTAGAGGATTTTTGAACTCCTATTCTTAATAAAATTTAATTATAGCCAACTCCATAAACTTGATTAAGGACTTCATAATGTCATTTTCAAGAGATGCATCAGAAAGTCGTGATGACTGTCAGCAGGTTGGTATCACAATATATTTTCAATTTTGTACATTACACAAACAATGTAACCATGCAATTATCACTTACAGTGTTGTATTTGCATGAAAATATTGTGTCTGGATGTGTAATATTTAAATTGAAATAGCGAGTTAGATGTACATTCTGTTGTTGGAGCTTCATTCACACTTGCAAGAAAGCATCCCCTATATTTTTGGCACTGTTTCTCAAATGAAGATATAGATGTTTAGAACATCATGAGAAAAGTGCAATGACAAGAATAACAAAGAAACAGACATATATTTAAAAATTGTAATATGTATTGTTTGTGTGAGAGGAACAAAAAAGAAATGCCTTGATTAATACTATAAGGCAAAGAGAAAGACAAAGACTAATAGAATAGTCACAAAGAAAACTACAAAGATTCTTATACAACTTCTAGATGCTTGGCATGTTCTTCCTCCTTTTTGTTGAAAATAATATACAAATCCAACAAAATGCAACAATTCCACATTTTATCTCAAAAATGCTAATCACTCTCATATAAGTAGCCACAAACATTTGTCAAGTCAAATAGCATCTCCAACAAGCTAAAACTTAAAATGGCCCCATCATCCATAATTTTAACCAACAAAACTAGTGCTCCAAATGAATTACAGTACTTTGGATGGCTGGATTAAAACCTTTTCAAACCAATCCCCTTGCATGCATTTCTACATTTTTCTTTTCTACATACCTAAATTAATATAGCAAAATGTTTCATCAAACCATTCAATCAGAAGACTCTTTAACACTAATTTCCTTTCTCTGCCAATCTTTTTGCATGCATGAAGATACTGAAAAAATGATAAAACTATTGATGTGAATAAATGTTGTGTACCTAGCTAATCCTAGCAAAGGGGACTTATTCACATGTTAAGTTTACTTAGGTCCTAGGTGTCTTTCTATATTAAAATAATGTTTATTATTTATTTATTAATGCTCAATATTGTAAAATATCCTGATAAGATCGTCTTTGTTGTCCGAGATCTTATCTGAAGTTTCTTTTAGAAACTTCCTGCTTTTCCTGAAGATACGATCATCTCCGATCTTATCCTTCCGGCTTTTTGTAAACCCTGTATAGTATTTATTGAGCACATTGCTCATTGTTAATACATCAAATATTTTACCAATTACCTGTGTAATATGGTATCAGAGCTCAGGAAAACAATTTTTTTCGAAAAATTAATAATTTCTTTTTGAAATTATTTTGTTTCATTTTTTCGAAATAATTGATTTTTTTTTGAAAATTTTATAATTCTGAAAAATTTTCAGTGGACATTTTCGACATTATTGGATACCTGAGTTTCAAAGATCTGTGATTGAAGATTTTCGTGGGCATTTTTTTTTTCTGGAAAATTCGTGGCTTTTCTGAAGAATTTTGTCAAGTTCCTAGTCGCGCGATTTGAAGGACGCGTTTTTTTTTCAGCTGGGCGCACATTCTCTACATCTTGTCACGTCCAGTTCGTGGTCTGTTTTTGAGCCCGCATTTTTGGAATTTCGACGTCTTTAAGGCGGATTTCGTGACCTCCTTTGGTCACGTTTTTATTCTATTCGCGTCGGTTTCTATGGCCGCGGCCTTGATCTTCTGTCTGATCGCAATCTTCTGGAAGGCGTTTGTTTTTGGAGACTCTGTGGTTGACGACGTGTTCTTGGTCTAAGGACGCGTTTCTTCTTTTGAGCTGCGGATTTCTTCTTTGTTTAGCGCAATTCAAACCTCTTCTTCGTGCTCTTCTTGCTCGACTTTCAGAACTTTTGAAGGTTGTTTCTGCTCACAGCTGCGACGGCTAGGGTATTGCCTTATATTTCCAGTGATTTCGTGGAGTTTACAGTTATTTTCTGAAAAAAAATTCTGCTCTTCAATGGTGGCCAAGGTTTTCTGAACAGTCGTATAGGGTTTTGACCCGATTTTCGAAGGCAGAAAATTTTTTCGTTTCCAGATTCCTAGTGGGTTTTTCGAGAGCTCAACTGGGTTGGTCTCTGAATTTTCTGGGTGCATCGTTTTCCATGCCTCGAATTTTGTGTTATCCGTACACTGTACTTTCTGCAGACTATACCTATATATGCCTCTGTTTTTTCATTGGAATTTGTGCCTCGAGTTTCGTGCATCAGCCTCTTCTTGGTACCTCGTTTTTTGTGCCTCAAAAAGCGTGAAGATGGCCAGTTTAAGTAATTTAATGTTGGAGGGCAGTCAGAGATTTAATGGCAAAAATTACAACACCTGGAAGCAGCGGATGTTGACAATTTTTGAATACCGATGCCTTGATCAGATGATCCTCAGCAAAGCTACTCGTCCCGCAACGGAGGGTAAGGATCAAGAGAAGTTTGATGAGCAGAATTGTGAAGCCGTAATGCTTATTAAGCTTTCGGTTATTAATGATCAGCTCCCTTAGATTCCACTTGGAAAATCAGCTATGGAGATCTGGGATCACTTGAAGGGTTTGCATGAAACTTCCGACAAAAGCCGTGCGTTTTTCTTGAAGAATATGTTGTTTTCTATCATGATGGATGAGAAGACAACTCTGCAAGCGCACCTGAATAAAATCCAGGAGATCAGAGATCAGTTGGAGGCGATTGGTCAGAAAATGGAGGAAGGCATGGTCGTGATCAGCCTGAAGAGTCTACCAAAGTCCTATGAACACTTCATAGAGACTCTCAACATTACATCTGCTAATGTTGATCTTAAGTTTCCGAATTTGTGCACGATCCTGTTGCAACAGGATCGCTGGAGACAACAATTCGGTAGCAGTGAATCATCATCCTCCACGGAGCAGGCCTTTGCAGCTAAAACTCATCCGAAGCATCAAGGGAAAGGTCAGCCTTCACAGCAGAAAGGCTCAAGTCAGACCTCCACCAGCCCAAAGAAGAAAAAATGTTCAGTGTAACTACTGTCATAAATTTGGCCACATCAAGAAAGATTGACGTGCTCATTTGGCTTCTGAGCAAAAGAAGCAAGGAGGGTTTCAGCAGAAAGCGAATGTCACCGAGCACTCTGAGCAGAAGGAATCTACCTTTTATGCACTGATGGCAAAAAGGCCAGCAGACCATGTCAAATCCTTTGCTTGGTACATAGATTCTGGTGCCTCGCGTCATTTCTCACATAGGTGTGACTGGTTCACAGACTTTTCCCCTTGCACTGACTCGGTGATTTTTGGAGGAGGTGAGGAATACACAGTTGTTGGCATAGGCACTGTTCAGGTTCAGTCTGGCGGGAGGGATCTCATATTCCTCAACGTGTATTATGTACTTGATATCGAAGCTCAATCTTCTCTCAGTCAGTCAGATAATGCGGCATTCTCCCCAGATGGATGTGGTGTTCAGCTCGCACAAATGTTCAATTGTAGATCGTGAGTCTCGCACAACGGTGGATGTTGGGATAGAGGATCATGACCTTTACAGGCTTGTGGACACTGGTGATTCTCCGGAGTTAGCCTTGGCAGCCAGAAATTTAGTTGTCACCAGTCTTTGGCACCAGCAGTACGGGCACTTGAACATGCACTATCTCTCTCAGCTTGCTCGGGAGGGACTTGTAGATGGCTTTCCTGACATTCAGACTCAGCATCAGGGCGTTTGTGGTGCTTGTCAAGCCTGGAAGCAGCATCGCACACCGTTCAAGGATGGCGACTCTTGGCGCGCTTCTAAGGTACTTCAATTAGTTCATGCTGATATTTGTGGCCCTATGTCTACTTCTTCTGTAACTGGTTGCAAGTACTTCTCTTTGTTGATGATTATAGTAGGAAAATATGGGTGTACTTTCTTAAGCAGAAATCAGAAGTTTTTAATGTATTTCAGAAGTTTAAGGCCTTGGTTGAAAAAGAGTCCAGTTCTTATATTATAACTCTTAGGTCAGATAATGGGGGGGAATTCTGTTCTAGTGCATTCTCCAACTTCTGTGATACTCATGGGATAAAACGTCAATTGACCACACCCTACACTCCTCAGCAAAGCGGTGTTGTAGAGCGACGCAATCATATGATTGTTGAGATGGCTCGCTCCATGTTGCAACACAGGAGTGTTCCTACTAAGTTTTGGGTAGAGGCAGTCAATACTTCAGTCTATCTCCTTAATAGGTCACCCACTCATGCTGTTAAGGGGAAGACTCCTGAGGAAGTTTGGTCTGGTCGCAAACCCAGGATCAATCATTTGAAGGTTTTCGGCTCTCTTGTGTATATTTGGATTCCAGAGGCCAAGCGCACTAAGCTAGACTCCAAAAGCCAGAAACTCATGTTCACAAGGTACAGTGACAACCACAAGGCATACAGGCTAATTGATATAGACACTGATCGTCTTATCTTCAGTCAAGATGTTGTCTTTGATGAGGAACGAGGTCCATTTCACTCTTCTTCACCTGTTCAGCATTCTGAGGATCAGCCTCTACAGGCTCCTGATGTGGGCGTCCGACTTCCGTTAGGTTCACCTGATGGGAGGGATGATGAAGACCTAAACTTTGATGACGCTCAACCTGAGTTTCCTCCAGATGATAATCTCCCTGCTAAACCTATTCCCAATCCACAACCAGATCCAGCTCCTCCTGCTACATCTGATGTTGGCACTTCTACTCTCCGGCCAAAATGGTGGGCTAAGACTATTAGTGATCTTCGTGCTAATGAGCTCATCGAGGGTAGATCATCCAGAAACAAGAGCAAACAGCAGTCTACAGTGAATTTTGCTCTCATGGCCAACATTCACAGTGTTCATGAGCCTCTGACATATTCAGAGGCAAAAGGGATACCTGAGTGAAAAGGCGATGGAATCAGAATACCAGAGTCTTCAAAAGAAACACTTGGGTCCTTTCCAATCTTCCTCCAGGGAAGAAGCCCATTAGCTGCAAATGGGTGTACAAGGTGAAATACAAAGCTGACGGAACCCTTGACAAGTACAAAGCTCGTCTAGTTGCACGGGGGTTCTCACAGAAAGAAGGCATTGACTATGAGGAGACCTTTGCTCCTACAGCCAAAATGAGTACCATACGGCTCATCCTTGCCTTAGCAGCCCAATTTGGTTGGAAGGTCCATCAGATGGATGTGAAGAGTGCTTTCCTCAATGGTGAGTTGAAGGAGGAAGTATACATGACGCCTCCAGGTTTCAAAGTTGCTGGTCAAGAACAAGGTGTGCGATTGGTCAAAGCACTCTATGAAACAGCTCCTCGGGCTTACATAAAAAAAAACGTACCAGATCATGGCTTTCAGAGGAGTCCATCTGACTCGAACCTGTATGTCAAGAATACTGGTAATGAGATTCTGCTTGTTGTTGTCTACGTGGATGACTTGATCATTACTGGCAGTTCGGCACATTTGATCACTGAGATCAAACAGGACTTGTGCAAAACTTTTGACATGACAGACTTGGGCCTCCTACATTATTGTTTAGGTGTTGAGGTTTGGCAGACAGAGAGAAGCATTTTCATCTCCCAGTCCAAGTATGCTCGAAGTCTTCTGGATAAGTTCCGAATGCAGGATTGCAAACGTGCCTCCACACCCATGGAAAAAGGGCTTAAGTTGTCGGCTAAGTCCGATTCACCTATGGTAGACGAAACATTGTTCAGGCAACTAGTGGGCAGCCTCATCTATCTTGCTGCTACTAGACCTGACTTGAGTTTTGCAGTGAGCTACATATCACACTTTATGACAGCCCCCAAGGCTGATCATTGGGTAGCAGCGAAGCGTCTGCTGCGTTATGTGAAGGGCACTATTGATTTTAGCCTCTTGTACACTCGGAGTCACGATCCTAAACTCAGTGGGTTCACAGATTCAAATTGGGCAGGTTCAGTTGATGACAGGAAATCAACATCTAGGTATGTGTTCAGTTTGGGATCTGGTGCAGTCACATGGACTAGTAAGAAGCAGCAGGCAGTGGCTCTCTCCTCGATAGAAGCAGAGTATCGGGGAGCAGTAAAAGCAGCATGTGAGGCAGTTTGGCTTCGCCGGATGCTTGCAGATATGCAAATATCTCAAGCAGGTCCGACTCCCTTGTTCTGTGATAATCAAGGAGTTCTCAAACTTGCCAAGAATCCGGTCTTCCATGAGCGAACCAAGCATGTGGAAACTCACTGTCATTTCATTCGGAAGCTGGTTGAAGACGGATCAATTCAGTTGTTGTATGTTCCGACAGAGGATCAGACAGCAAACATTCTCACCAAGTCACTCAATATAGATAAGTTTGTAAAATTCAAGGGGCATCTTGGTGTAGTAGATAGATTGAGCATTAAGGGAGGGTATTAAAATAATGTTTATTATTTATTTATTAATGCTCAATATTGTAAAATATTGTAAAATATCCCGATAAGATCGTCTTTGTTGTCTGAGATCTTATCTGAAGTTTCTTTTACAAACTTCTTGCTTTTCCTGAAGATAAGATCATCTCCGATCTTATCCTTCCGACTTTTTGTAAATCCTGTATAGTATTTATTGAGCACATTGCTCATTGTTAATACATCGAATATTTTACCAATTTCCTGTGTAATATTCTAGAAGTCTTAGTTGTCTAGATAAGATCTTATCATATCTTATCTTTTTTACTTTTATTTAATATTGGTTACCTAGGTCATTTAATAGTTGTCTCATAACATAGGATTAAGACACATGTCACAATCTTGTCTAATCCTATCTCTCACCTTGGCTTTATAAGCAAGGCTTCACATGTACATTTGTATCAATCTTGCATCCATAATCATAGCAAGCTATTCTTGCCATTTTCTCTCTTGTGGAAGATATTTTGGTCTAGCAACTATTCCTGGGGGTGTTGGGAGTCACCATTTACTCCTACATTGTATCAGAGCTCCAATGTTGTAGATTCCTTCCTAGATTTGAGGAATTCATCTTGGCTTGAAGATGTTTTTGGGTGCATTTTGGGGTTTCAAGGACCTCACAATTGAATCTAGCACATTAAAGAAAGTTAGGTATGCCTTTCATTTCGTCAAATTTCGTTATGTTTTGTTATATCTACAAGGGTTTCGAGTAGGGTAAAAGTTGCTAGATCAAGGAGGTAGCTAAATTTTCGAGGCAATTTAGACCAAATCTAACCTACCATCGCGTCCAAAAGGCTCGAAGACCTAAAGATCAACTGAAAAATCGTCCAAATCGAACACTTTTGTCTCGGGGGTATCAGAGGCTTATTGTTATGTCATCGCCATTATGTATAGTATGGCTCTATCGTACAATCCATACTAGCCGCAAGCGGGTTGCAATGTTGTCACCAAAATATTCATGTACTGCACGACATATTCTAGGCATATACCCTTGTTGGCGTTTCAATTAGCACCTCTGGAGTGCTTATTGGAAACGGACAGCTATGCATAGTGCGTAGTGACTGCTCTTCAAATTATGGAGAGGAAGCTCCCTCTTTTTGCTAATGTTTGCGTAAAAGTAAAATGGACTAATGTTCCTATCTCTTTTACTCAGTGACAGGAAACAAGGGTGCATAAACACAATGCGTTGCAACTAACGTTTTCTTTGGTTTCTGCAGATCTTAACTACAACTAGGCTAACTTTTAATCTATCCTATTTCCTCTGGAAAAACAAAGCAAGAAGGCATAGGAGCAGGAATGGGATGGTTGGATCACTTGGGCCGACCGTCTCTCAGAATGCGTCTGAAGGTTCTGAACTTCCAGATCTATGTTGGAATAAGGTCTTATGCAAGCAAACACTCGTACGGTAAGTTGAATCTCAAGATTGCCAAGGAGGAGGAACCCCTGTCCAAGGTGTACGCTGGAATGCAACTTACTAGAAACAATAAAGAATGAAGATCTTGATATCAGGATTCTCGAGGAGGTGATGGCACCTGTCCAAGGTGTACGCTGAAATCTAGATCATAAGACAACATCAAATGATAACCATCAATCTCCAAATTCCCAAGGAGGAGGAACTCCTGTCCAAGGGGCAAATTGAAACAATAGATTATAAAAACAGATGTCGATAGATCTTGAAACTTTGGATCAAATTGCATATGCCTTTTGATTTATTTCTTCAAACTCACTCAACACTTTACAAAGATTTGGGACGGCAAAGGTACGAAATCATACACAATTGCGATCAAACCAAATAACTCTCATCCAAGAGTGAACAAATATTGAATTGCAAGCTTGTCGGCACAACGGCGCAGCAATTTTGTGTAGTAAATAAAGTTACAAAATAATGAGCAAAGGCCCTTATTTATAGAAGCTCAAAGAAGTAGGCAACCCTAAAATCTCCTTGAGTTAACAATGAGTTCTTGCCAATCTGCAAGATTTATTCCTATGTCTTAAAGTAGGTGACCTAGCAGTTAACTAGAAAGTCTACTTCAGTTAACTAATTCTAAACTAAAAGTGAACTCCTATACAAAGTGCCTCCAAAATAGAGATCCACAATTAGTGGGATTAGACATGCATGATTAGTGGGACAGTGAGTTAACTTGGAAAGAGGCATCAAGTTAACTCCTATTGTCATAAATGCTATTTTGGAGGGATAGAACGTCCTAACTAAGTGTTTACACCACATCACCTCTAGTCAACAATTCCTCTAGCCAATCGTTGACTTCGTCTACCTCCGGACAATTAATGCTCCGCAGGATGATCATGTGTCGCCTCAGCATCTCTTCACCACTCGCAATTTGTTCTTGGTATTCAATATTCTTTGCAGCAACGTCATCCAGCCTTGTTGACATGACTGCGATCTGACTCAACCTGCAGCCAGCAGGGTTACCGCAAAAACTGCTATGGATGAGGTCCTAGAACTGTGTTCGCACATCACCAAGACTCACGTAGTCACCACCTTCACGTTTGATACTTAGCAAGGAATTGATTGGTAACTTTGGCGGCTCTGTAACTAGAGTGATGACCTTTGTCTCTCCCACAACTTTGCGCTTCTGACGCTTTTCTTGATTCTTCTCAATGAAAGAGTGTTGTATGATGAAATCGCTAAGTTTGACTACGAACACTCTAGCTGTGAGAAATGCACATGAACTTTCTGCAAACGCAGAATTCCAACGGTATCAATCCTCTAAACTGGCCTTGGAAGGCTATTAGATATACGAGGTGAAACCATACGAAACTTGTGGACTTGAGTGTCTATGCTTGTCAATCTATCCAAATCGACCTCTGGGTGTGCCCGATGCAGATCGGTGTCAACTGTTTTCAGGAAGTCATGGAGTAAGACCGTTTTGGTCTTGTATTCGACTTAAGAGAACTACATTCTGAAAACCTTGAAGATTGACTATGCACACGATACTGTTCGGACAACTTTTCTGAAACTGCTAAAAATAGCCTTGCCGAGAAGTACTTTTTTATGAATTTTTCTTAGACGTGGGTTTTCTTGGGAATAATTTTCTAAATTGACCCAAAACGTCAGAAATTTCAAAAAGTCACTTTTACTTGTGCATGCAAGAATTTCTCCAGGCAGAAGCTTTAGAAGCAGCGAAGCACTATTTTTTCTAAAAAAATCTAACAAATGGGTATTGTAGGCGCTTCAAAGCTGAACAAAGCCAATTTGTCTGTTTTTCAAAATTGTGACTTTTTTCCGGAAACCCTAAAAAATAGGGGCAGTAGGGCTACTTTTTCTGGAAAAATCTAACGTGGGTTTTGTTGAAAAAGTTGTGTTGATCATACCCAGAAGGTCAAATCTGTGAATAACCGTTGTTTTCTTGGACATGCAAGAAGATCTAAGACAAGAATAGAGGAAAACGACAAGAAGAAGTTTGGAAGTTATAAACTGCCTTTTTAGATCTTCAAGAAAATCACGCTTGAAGATGCAACCTCTGAAAAATTGTCCCTTTGTGCAACTGATTCATGAAAATATGAAGAATGTTGAAAACCCCTTTGTCAAATCTTCAAAAGACATTGGAGAGGAAAAATGCTTGTTCTTGAGCTTCAACCTGTAAAGAGAGATAATGAAGAATGGACACCTAAGCTTGATACATATTGATTTGGAGTTGCAAGCATCAATTAGGTGCCAACATGCTGATTGAGGAGTCAATTTGCCTGATCAGGAGTTCACTTGAGCAAATTCAACTTCAGTCAACTAGGCTTACTTTGACTTTAGGCATCCAAGTTGAGAAGTTGAACTTTTTTTATTCTTTTTTTTGTGACGAAGTGCCTCCATTCGATCCTAATTCCAGCTGCTCGGTTGATCCTGAAGTGCTGGTGACAGATCCATTGCTGAGATGAAACAACTCTTAAGAAGTGTGCTTGGGAGCTGCAAAGCTCAAAACCTGAGTCTGATGCCTCTAATGCTTGGGTGCCTTTTCCCAAGAAGGTGCATTTTTTACCCAGACTTAATCAATTGCTTGGGTGTTCTTCAATTCCTCCAATTTGACCCTCAATGCCCTGATCTGAGATCACCGATGACCGATGATTTCGGTGATCATGCTGAAACATGGGATGGATAACCAATTCAGTCCTAAAAAGGATGATTGGCTTTGCAAGTTGTGAAAGTTGGTTTTAAGGGTCCCAAAAGTATGGACGCCCCTGGCCTGCAAGGGCGCCTTTGACCTTTTGTCATGTAATTTCTATTTTGCAATCTTCCACAAACTACCCTAGTTTGATCTTTGTCATCAGATGTTTGATTTATCTGTTGAATTCGCTAACGATGTCATTGTTGAGATTGATCAAGATGGAGAAGGACTTCTTGGAGCTCACAGAGCTTGCAGACTACATCTGATTGCCCAAAAAGCTAGGCACCTATTTCTAGGAAGGTGCAATTTCCTTAACACTTAGCCAATTCTTCGTGTCTTTGATTTTGCCTTTGCTTCCAACATTTTACGCTTGATCTTTGTTTGCGAATGCTTGACAAGTCCTGTGAACGTGCAATTGGATTGATCACAAAGCTGAGAGGATGTTGAGCAGATCCCTTGTAGAAAGCAGTCATTGAAAAGTTCATCAGGTGACCCAAAATGAAGGGCGCTCTTGTCAAGCAAGGGCGCTTTTGCCTTTCTTGACTGCCATCTTTGATGATATATGCTTTCAACATCTCCTGTATCCGCTTCCGTTTGTCGGTGATCGATGAATCAAGTGACCTTGTTTGACGATGCACCGAAAAGCCAGCACAAACACAAAGGAGATTATTGTCTTGGCAAAACTTGATGACTGCCTTTGACATTTTAACTTCATGGGCGCCCCTGGCCAGCAGGGTCGCTTTTAGCTGTAGTTTCATCATTTTCTTTGAAAATCCTCATCTCTTCGCACTTCACGTGTGCCATGTAGCTTGACTGGTTTGAGCATTGTCATTGACGACGCGAACGCATGCATCCTAGCAATTGCCTTCACCATGTTTGGAAAAATGACTAAGGCATTTGACTGCATAGTCTCCTCCTGGTAGAAAGGCATGCATTTTCCAGAGTTAGTCAATTTTTAGCATTTTTCACTTTTGAAAATCCCCTCCGTCACATAGCATCTTTTCGAGCATCTTTCACCACGGATTCTTCGTTGAAGCTTTTGAGGCTTAGATTTTGATACTTGGTACTAGCCATTCTGCCATTTATGGCTGCAGAGGTGCTCTCTTTCTTCCTGAAAAATGAAAATAGACCCACTAGAGTAAAACAAACTTTTTGGTGATTTTGACTTGACCAGTGTGATCGTGAAGTCAAATTATCCTATCAAAATCATTTTCAACTAATTCTAGAATGGTCCAAGCTTATAATTTTTTGCTCCAGACTTCATTTTTCCCAATTCTTGCGGCATCAAGAAGGTATGGAGGAGCAATTTAGTTTTATACATGCACTTTTTACATATTTTTTGCCAGAATTTCAAATTTCCAATTTGAAACCAAACTGGTACTTTGGCATAACTTGTAAATTTGCAAAAAAGTGGCATTTTCTTTGGCACAAAGGGGTTATTTTCTTGTATTGTGAGGGGTAATTTGCTGTTACTCTATTGTACTTTTTGATTTTATAATGGATTTGCCAAAAGTTGTACTTCTAACTCCATATAACTATCATGAATGGAAATCACAAATGGAGGTTTTATTGTTAAAATTGAAGTTGCAAAGAATCACATTTGGCACAGATCCAAAATCCACAGGAGCTACAAAAATTAGAAAATGGTTTGATAGAAGGGATGAAGCCCTTAGTACTCTAATTTTGTCCATTTTGCCAAATCTTAGATATCATGTTGCATCTTGTAATCATCCTAATGATGTTTGGACTACCTTAGAGGATCTCTTTGGTAAGCCAAATAAAATGAGGAAATTTAAGTTGGAGAATGAAACTTATGAGTCTTAATCCTTTAGATTTTGATAATATCTAGACTTCTTCTCTGAGCTAAATTCTTTAAGACTGCAGTTATTTGATTGTGGGGTCACCAAAGAGAATGAGCAATTGATTCTTTCTATTCTTGCTAAGCTTGGTCCTGATTATTCAGTGTTTGTTTCTACATTTTATGCTACCATGGATGCCCTAGGCAATGCACACAAAATCCCTTCTCTTGATGGATTTGCAGCTCAACTCACAAGGGAACAAGCAAAGTTGGCACACATGGGCACATTTAAGTCTTCCAAATCTCAGGCTATTCTTGCAAAAGATCCAAAAGCTTCAGGTGACAAAGGAAGAAGCAGAATAAGGACCCCAAGTCTAATGAACAAGGTAAGGATTCACCTTCACAAAACACTCCTGCGTGATTCTTCTAAAGTGGAATCGTCTAAAAAGAAGTTGAAATGTGCATATTGCAAAGGGCCAAGACATGATGAGCATAGATGTTATGATAAGAAGATTGATGAACTAACCCACCTTCTTTAGAAGAACAACATTCTGCTGCCCTCATTAGTGTCTTCTTCTTCTTCTTCAACATCTCAATCCACAACAACTTCATCATCTTAATCAAGGAATGCAGGAGCTACAACTGGATTACACAAAATGAAAGGACAAGCACTACTAGCCTCTACTTGATTCAAGGGCATATCATCATATGGCATCATCTATGGGAATGTTCTCTTCTTATAAGCCTTGTAATTCACCTAATATTTTGATGGGTAAAATCTCATATATGAAGGTGTGTGGAAAGGGTTCTATTGACATGGGAGAAGGCACTTTTAATGATGTTCTTTGTGTTCCTTCCTTGTCATCTAATCTCCTTTCTGTTTATCAAATCACCCATAGTGGACAAGGTAAAAAAACTGATTTCACTCTTGATAAGAGTATACATGAGGGACTTGGAGACTAGAGAGATCATTACTATTGGGATGGTTGATCATTCATCTCATTTGTATTCCTTTTCCCATTTTGCTTTTGCTTTTGTTGATGATAATGTTCCTTTGACTACTATTCACACTCATTTATCAAGTGTGAATAATGTTTGTGAGGAGAAGTTTGGTTATCTAAACCTTGGTATTCTAAAGACTAGTGTTGAGCTTCCTACTCCTCCACCTCCTACTTCTTCAACTATCAGTGCTTCTCTTCAACAAGATGATCATAGTTTTTCAAAACTTGCTTTGTGGGATGAATATTTGATAGGGATCTCTAACTTATTTGTGGAGTCTCATACTGCAGATTTGGAGTACACATTTGAGGGGGTTTCTCTCCTCTTTGATCACAATTTCAGCACAACTGTTATCCCATCTTCTTTGTCTTTGGAGATTGGCATTCATGAGTTTCCTCATTTCCTTGATTTGTCATGTTTCTTGGTTGAGTTTGAACATGAGTATGTTGTGGCTTATTCAAGTTTGGAGACTCCTAATCAATTTTCCGAGACATATTTTGAGACCTCATCCTTCCACCTTTCAATTGGACATGGAGTGGCTTCTTCATCAACCTATGGACTTGTTTCTTCCTAAGGGCAGGTGTGTTGCTTGTAGGCATTGGATCATCTTTTGTTTTCAGGCATTATTCATCGGCATTGGATCTTCTTCGTTATGTGGGGGATATCTTGTCTCTCTTTTTCCCTCTTATAGGGGGGTCATTAATTGTATATTCATGATGGATGTAGTCCTTGGGGGGTATTATTGTTAGTTTTTATAATCAGATTATGTAAGCAGAATTTAATTCAAAATCAGACACATAAACATAGAAAATACCTTGGGAAAACCCTCCTCTTGAGGGAGAAAAACCGAGCAACAAAGATCTCTCTTATTATAAAAGATGGCAACAAATCTCTTTACAATGAGGCCACACTCAAGGCCTATATTCAGCATCAACTCTAGATGCAATGATAAACAATAATCTGCTCTTCCTTGATCTTCAAATCTGCACTTAGAGAAAATTCGCAATCTGCTCTAGAAGGAATTCGCACTTGAATGAAGGAAATAATTCGAACTTGCTTGATGATGGAATGAAGGGAAATGACCTTGTATAAATACACAATGAGAGAGAGGTCGCACCTTTACATGTACAAGGTCGGCCACAATAGAGAAATATAATTACAAATAATAATTGCGAATTACAAGGAAGGTCGGCCCAAGAGAAATTATAATGTTGCCAAGTGAAGCGCCTCTTCACTTAATTATCTCAATAAATGCAATTTTATGTCTTCACACGTGGCTGGAAGAATGAGCCCAAAGCTGCTATAACATCAACATTATTGTGTCCTCCATTCATCATCTTTCTTTGTATTTTTCTCTCTTTTGGAGAGGAGTTTTGTCCCACTGGGTTCTCTCCTTTTCTCCATTTGTGAGAGATTGCATTGTACATGGGTACCTAACATGGCCTAGTAATCGGGACCCATAGTCATTTTTTATGTTTTGCATCTTTGCATAATAATCTACTCCCTAAGTTGCACTTAAGGGGGGTGTTGGTGTGAATAATGTCTTATACCTAGCTAATCCTAGCAAGGGGGACTCATTCACATGTTTACTTAGGTCTTAGATGTCTTTCTAGAAGTCTTAGTTGTCTAGATAAGATCTTATCCTATCTTATCTTTTTGACTTTTATTTAATATTGGTCACCTAGGTCATTTAATAGTTGTCTCATAACATAGGATTAAGACACATGTCACAATCTTCTCTAATCTTATCTCTCACCTTGCCTTTATAAGCAAAGTCTCTCATGTACATTTGTATCAATTTTGCATCCATAATCATAGCAAGCTATTCTTGCCATTTTCTCTCTTGTGGAAGATATTTTGGTCTACCAATTGTTCCCAGGGGTGTTGGGAGTCCCCATTTACTCCTACAAAAATCAACTTTGTCGCTATGTAACTTTTTTTCTTTTCCTTCTTCAATTGGAATATATGCTCTCAAAAATAAATTTCAAAAGGAAATTCATAGGCCAATTTTATATAAGAACTGCATCATGGATTTCAACTGTCATTGAAGAGTAAAATAAAATATTGTTTATTTTATCATTATGTATCTAGAAATGGGTTATTTTGAAGCAAAAGTGCTTGTTGTTGTGAACTATTAACATTCGCCAGTTACATATCATATAAGTAGGCAATTTCCTAAGTTACCGGGTTCTTTGTTTTAGGTTCTCGTGCCTGCTCCAATAGCGTTTGGGTCCTGGAGTGGCCTGGGGAGCGACTGGGAGCGCCCAGGCACTGAAAAGGTGCAATGTCAGTCCATTTTCATCCACTTTCTGTGCAACACTTTGAATACTGTCATTTATGTTAGCCAAAGTAATTTGTTTAGTGAATGCATTGTTTTTTCCATGTTTTGAAAGGTTTTCAATAGCTGGGGCAAGAAGCATTAGTGAGGCCTCTTTGTTTCCATGCAAACCTGAGGGACTTGGGGAGTGAGGAGAGATGTTAGTCGCTGCTTTGGAAAAATTATGAGTATTAGTCAAACAGTAACAACTTGATCTTGAACATGGACTAGAGGGGGCTTTTTTGGTTGTGAATTTGAGTGAGAATTTTAGTTATTTAAATATCAGCTCATTGCAGATCTTGGGATTAAATCCATAGTTAGGCTACTGATGTTCATACATACATTTCAATCTCCCTTTTCTTATCAGTATGCTAATCCTCAAATTGCCCCATATTTTCATACTTATTTGTAAAAGGATGGTCTCTATTCATTTTTCTCTCTTTTTTGTAAGAAAAAGGTGGTTGTCTCATTCTTGCAAACTCATACAAATTTTTAATTGTATTTATTTCAATTTTGTAATTGTAATGATCTTCATTTGAATTGGGACTCTAGACATATATGATATAATATTGAAATTTTGAACTATCAATTGGCATTTATTTTTATCATTACCATTGATCAATGATTCAATGATGACTGATGAAGTATCATACTATCAAATGTGTTTAAAATTCTATCTTTTTTTTTTTTGCATATATATTAATATATATATTATACAGCCGTACCCAAGGACAAAAATTGTCGTACAGGCATACCCGTACCTGATCCCATACCAGAACCAACAACTTAGGTGCAAGTTTCCTATTGGAACCCTGGCTTTACATTTTAGGAAATTGTGAAAGCAATTACTTTCAAACAAAATGTGTTTCTGCACCATTAACTTTCCTTGAATGAGCACCAAGCCTGTAGGCAATAACTATCAACTGGAAAAGACCTCATCTTCTAAAAAGAACTTCTTTATTACCCTACTTTATAGAGGTACCACGCTAGACACCAATTTGGTGTATGTGACCCCACTTAGAGGTCCACAAGGAGATTGTTTTATTATGTACCTTATATGTTGTTCATATTTGTACCTCTTAAGGTTTCAACTCTTTGACCAAGCTTGCGCTGAATCAAACATTGCCAATCCACCTTAATCCATCAGCTTTATTTAAAGTTGTTGCTGTTGTTCTGGCCATCTTCTTTCTGGCTGACTATTCCAGATCCTTTTGTTTGTAGGCTAAGTTACTGGTTTGGGTTCAGAAACATGGGTAAGGCAAAAAAGAAAAAAGATTTGGGTTGGATACATTTTGGGTACGTCTATAAAAAAATATTAAAAAATCATAAATATACATATTTTAGCCTAAAAACAGAAATTAAATTCAGGTAACCACATAACGTACATATATAAACAAAATAACCATTAAAACTTTATAAGATCATATATACCTCAATATTAAAAGCTGTAAACCCCTATCAGTGGACCCCACCAAGAGCTCCACTTCATGGGAATGTCTAGGATAAAATCTAGTGAACCATGAAAGCATAAAAAATAAAAAAACCCACAATACTAATATGATGGACACTTTAAAAGGCAGTAAAAAGTAAAGCATGTGTTGTTTTCTTATAATGTGAAGCCAATTCCTGTTCAAGGGTTAATAGGTAAGAAAAAAAATACAAAGGTCATTTGGGGACAGCCTCAAGAAGATTGAAAATTGAATTTTGAATGTACTTCCAAAGGAAATCAAGGTGAAGCAGGCGCAGATTTTGTTTTCCATAAATCAGATGGTGCTTTACTTATGGCAGGGCCTAAATATCTTGGTTTAAAAACCAATAAGAAGAAAAATTAGATGCTCTTCTAGTGATTATAAAAGTGGCTCATGTGTTGGATTTACATAGATTAGAGATTGGAGACTCCAAAATGGCAATAAACGCAGTCCAAAAGAGATTTCATCCAAACTGGAGATTAAGAGGTATCCTTGAAGAGATTGTAAGGTGGATGGAAAATATTGATTAGGTGTCTATAAAACATTGTTATATAGAGAAAAATGTAGTAGCTGATTACCGAGCTAATGAAGGAGTGCTTCTAAATGATTTTTCATCTTTAGCAAGTAAAACTGCACAAGATTGAGATAATTAGGAAGCATGCTTAACTTCGATTGGCCCCCATAATGAGAAATTGAATTGAAATAGACATGCTTTAAAATTATTGAAGTTGGCTACGTGGTATGGCATCACCCAACAATATAAAGGTAATCATTTCTTAAATTCTTTAACCTCAGTTTGGTTATGAATACCGGCAGACAGCAGGATGCATGTTATAAGGGAAGTGGTGATATTTGTCTTCATTGCCATTTGGAGTTTGTATAGTCTACCTATAGAATTGTGTGTTGGATTTTCAGTATTTTATACTTGCGGTAGGATGGAAAAAGGAGGCTTCACCAGGGATCCACTTAGACATGGTCATGTATCAGACCACAGGCTCAAGATTATATTTAAGTTTTTAACTGCTCTTCTCCTCAAGCTTGAAAGGTGATTAAGGATGTGTTGGGGCTGGATGGGATAAATGACAATAGCAATGTGAGGTCAACATCCTCAATTAGACTGAAGATGAAAGAGGTAGTGGAAAATTAGGAGATTAGGGCTTGTTTGGAGGAACTTCCTATCAATATACATAGGGAGGATGAGAAAGTGGGAGACTATAAGGTGCTGACACAACATGGAAGAGTATGGTAGGAGGTGACATATGAGGGAATTGATAATAGACTCAAGAATGCCAGTGTCTTGGCTCTAATGGAGCATCTGAGATTGTTGAACGGTTATTACAAAGATGTAAATCTGGTGCTGAAAAATCTGGTGGTCATACATCATAATGGGGTGCTTGAGGTCAATAGCAGATATACTCTTCCAGTTCTAAAAGATGAAAGGATTATCTAGACCTTGCTTTGAGCAGAGCTGCTAACAATTCCATGGTCTGGAGGCTGTGCAAGAACATGAACTGCTGCAAGTAGGATTAGTCATTGTGTTTGGCATAGGTGTTTATTCTCAAGCGCATGAGTGAAGTCCCCTCCAAAATTAAACCGAGAATAACCCAATGCCCATCATTTTCCATGGGTCTTGGGGACTATTTGGGAGATTTGAAGATTTAAGTTTGTGATGGATGATTTAAAGCCGCCATTGGAAACATCCATTCGCAAGAATATTAAACCCCCTGCTAAAGGAAACACTTGGAGAATTAATTAATATGTAGTGATTTGCATTATGCAGTCTATAGACAAGAAGAAGCTGCTGCTTAAGAAGAATAAAAGAGATTGTGAATCACCAAAGGAAGAATTCCTATGGATTAGGAAGGCAAGTAGGGTACATGTCAACTGTTTGGTGTAATATCCATTGGAAACAATGTATACATGGTGCTGAGCATCAACATTAAGTTCGGTGGCTCAGTGAAGACATACAAATCAATGCAAGGAAAAGGAAGTGCACAGCCAACAATCATATTAGTGTTAAATAATATTATAAAATGGAATTATAATTATAGTTTATTTTTAGTCAAGGGGCATTTAAAGAGGTGTGTCTATTGGGGGAAAGTTCTATTTAAGTGAGGCCAAGCAAGGAGAAAGGGACATATTGAGATATTATTCCTTATGGAGCAGAAATTCAGTTCAATTAACCTGAGGACAAAATGTTATAAGTGTTCAAAGAATATATCCATATCCATGTTGGCTTAATCAAATTGTTAAAGATGAATAAATTGTTGAAGTCATCATCATTGAGTATTGCGGAGCAAGATTTTATCTGTACAAATGATCAGATTTTTAGAAGTAAATAAATCACTGTGGAAGATATTCAGTAGTCACGGATTCAATCCTCTTAGAGAAAACAAAAGATTGCTACAGACAGAGTAATGTAGTATCAAAAGATTTGAAAATCGAATGATATTTGAAGATTAATTTCAGCATTCAAACTTACATTTGAAGAACTCAGATGATATTGTCTGGCTCGAATGTCTGATACAGATGGCTAAAATTCGACTAAACTATAGTTGATATATTCAGTTTTGTCTAAAAACACTCGCTCTTTGATCAAGGTGGATAAAAATATAAAGAACAAACTTAAGCAAGTATAACGATTTGATACATAAAACGTATCTGTTTGAATGTCCAATTCTTTGATCACAAGATATGTTTGAAAGGGGCTTACACAAGGTGTCTTCAATACAGCCAAGTCCGATTATATTTTTGAGAGACATATTGACTAATGCGAATAAGTTAATGCAATAAAAATCAGTCAGCAAAAGAATCGAATTAAAAAACGTATTTGTTAAGGTAACATAATACGTCTTTGTTAAATCAACAAATCGCTGCCCAGCTGATGCAATTGAAAAGACGTCTTCACTCATGACATTTGGATAAAGAATTGCGGTGGTCTGAAAAAGCTGCATCCAAATAACACGTCTTACTGAAGGGGTCGAGTCTCTTTAAAGTGTTGTATTCTTCCATTTGAAGGCTGAATCGATACATATCACACATTAAATTGACAATATTAAAGTATTGAAAGGAAGATAAACTCAGAAAATCGATTTTGTTATGAAGAGGCAGATCAATAAGTACAAAAACAGATGTGATCTTTTGTGAAGAGGTGTGCAACCATTGAACAGCATACATATGTGATATCCATACCAAAACTGCTGTGTGGTTGTGAAGTTCAAGAAGTCTACATCAGAAACCCATCTTCTTGTGTAGGCTGAGTGAGAGTTTGTCATCACTAAGGCAGATTGAAGGTGTGGGAGATTGCAGATCTGATTGAAGATAATTGCTTCATCCATCAAGTCAAGGTTTGGTGCCTTGCATTAGGGGTTAAGTCTCCTTGTAGGTTGGTGCCTACTAAAATTGTAGAGGTTTGGGTGTCCCTTGTAGATTGCAGCCTACTAAATCATCTCTCTTGTAAGTCAAGTAGGTTGGTGCCTACTTCATTTTAAAAAAAATATATATTATTATTATTTCAATAAAGTTGTATCAACTTGTGTAAATTGGTTCATATCATTAAGTTGATGTTGATGAAAGTTTAAGTTTGTGTAGAAAGTTAAAAAGGTGAAAAATTTGTATTGATTTACTGATTCACCCCCCCCCCCACCACCTCTCTCAGTAAATCTTTTGTGCTCTTTACAAAAACCCTCTAAATTTGGAATTGGAGGACGAAAACCCACAATTCCTTCATACAAAAATCAAAATTGTGCAAATTTGATTAATTTCAATCTAAATTAAATATCCCTTCAACTAGCTTCAAGAAATTTTACAGTTCGCAGGTCCGATTGGTAAAGAAATACCAGTGTTCCATGGGGGGCATGTCCCCCCCCCCCGCCCCTCCTCGCCGCCCCCAAAAACCCTGCGTTTTCGAGATGGGGACATCTCGAAGACTTGGGGACTTGAGGGGGATGTCCCCCCGCCACCCCGCCACCAATGTTGTCGTCTCCAATATGCCACCGAGATGCCAAGGACTATGGGATGTCCCTAAGACGTTCGTGGGACTCCTAGGAGTCTCTTCACTGTCTTGAAGATGCCCAAGAGTCTCCTTCAACTAGACGACCAAAAAGCAATTTTTTAAAAAAAATCAAAATTTTCTTTGAACTTTGTGCCCAAGGCTGAACCCTAATGGCCTATGGGCTCCACCCAAACTCTATAAAACTGCCTCCTATTCTCATTTTAATTCACAAAAACAAATCAACAAGAAGTTGATAGTGTGAGTGTGAGAGTGAGCTGCAAGTGTAAGGGAAAGAGTGAGAATGAAGAGCAAGAGGGTTGAGAAGGAGCAAGAAAAAGAGCAAGTTACACTAAGTTAATGTTTACTTCAAAATTCAAATGGTAGTTTACATAATCGCTGATTAATGTCTGAGTGGGCAATTAATCGCCAGATTTCAAGCAAAACGATTATTTTTTGCCTTTACTCACGGATTGCTACAGTGCTTTCAATTGCTGATTATTCCCAATTAATCGTGGGCAAAAAAATGGCGAACAATCATCATTTAATCGCGCAGAAAATTGCCACATTTTTTCCCCTCTTTTTTGCGTGGAAATTTCAGTCTTTTCATGCATTTTTTTCCACGTTTCTTCTACTTTAACCCTTGATTTTACATATTTTTACACACCCATGATTTTCCCTTCGTTTTTGGCGCGATTCAAAGCTTCTATTTTCGCGCGACCGGTTGCTATTGGCATCACGATTCACAACAATAGCTATAGGTTAGGGTTTTTTCTTTTCTCCCAGTTTCATGTTTGTTTTCATGGCTTCATTATTTCGATGTGTTCAAAACTTCAATGTGTTCAATATAGCCGAAAATAGGTGTTACCGTGTTCTCAACTTCTCAGATTCGTTTGCTTTTAAAAATAATTTATTTCTTGAAATTTAATCTACAACATGCCAATGAAAATAGGTGTTCTCAGATTCTTTTGCTTCTGAGAACACCTATTTTCATTAGCATGTCGTAGATTAAATTTCAAGAAATAAATTATTTTTAAAAGCAAACGAACAGTTAATGATTATTTTTAACTTTCCAATGTACATACTCTGCCAAAAAATATGATTTTATATGAATTTCATATATAATGAAGCCATGAAATCAGATATTTTCATTGGCAGAGTATGTAACCAGTAATAGTAAAGTAACAATGAAATTTTATAACTTAATCCTTACTCTATTAAGTTATAAAATTTCATTGTTACTTTACTGTTACTGGTTAGTGGTTACATACCCTGCCAAGTGCCAAGTGCCAATTCAAACTCAAAGTAACAATGAAATTTGAAACTTAATAGACTTCTGCTTATTAAATAATTAAACCCTCGTTTCAGCACTACTTTGTTTCAAACTTTCATGATTCATCATTCATGCATAGAAATTTTATAACTGGATATTTGTATGCCTAGATATTTGGCACTTGGCAATTGGCAGAGTATGTAACCAATAACAGTAAAGTAACAATGAAATTTTATAACTTGGATTAAGTCATAAAATTTCATTGTTACTTTACTGTTACTAGTTAAAGCTTGGATTAAGTTATAAAATTTCATTGTTACTTTACTGTTACTGGTTACATACTCTGCCAACTGCCAAGTGCCAAATATTCAAGCATACAAATATCCAGTTATAAAATTTCTATGCATGAATGATGAATCATGAAAGTTTGAAACAAGAGTAGTGTTGAAACAAGAGTTTAATAAGCAGAAACAAAGCTCATATCATCATATTTCATCATCATTTTAAAAGTTGAAATTTGAGCATGTTTACTCGTATGTATGCAGTTGCACTATGCACATTATCACATTGTATGTAAAGTTAAACAGACCTCATATGTATGACAGTTTAGTTTTAAATTTTTAATTGTTCATCATCATTTTAGTCTTATAGAAGTTGAAATTTGAGCATATTTACTCATGCGGAAACATCTACCTCAACATCTGCATGTTGAGGTAGATGTCTCTGCATGAGTAAACATGCTCAAATTTCAACTTCTAAAATGATGATGAACAATTAAATAATAAAACTCATACCTGTCATAGATAATTTAATCTTTCATTAATGAGCAAACATGCTCAAATTTCAATTTCTAAAATGATTGATGCTAATATGATATCACAATACACTGATATGAAACAAGAAATTGTGTGATTGTGTGTGTATAG
This sequence comes from Sequoia sempervirens, assembly GCA_007258455.2. Lineage (NCBI taxonomy): Eukaryota > Viridiplantae > Streptophyta > Pinopsida > Cupressales > Cupressaceae > Sequoia > Sequoia sempervirens. Next base: position 51,575 of record VDFB02088327.1, read on the forward strand.
ATATGTTTGAGTGTGTATATGCATGCAAACATGGCATCATGTGTATGAGACATGTGTATAGATATGTATGTGTGCACAGTGCAGTCTTGATTCTGCATACATACATACCTACACACACAAACATCATACTTACAAGTTACACACACATGTTGCAAACTTGCATGCATACACATACTGCATACATATATATCCACACATACACACAACTTTTGTTCATCCACATAGATTACTTGCCCATCTACGAACTATGATTGAAATTTTGAAAGACTCAAAGTACTTTTATAGTGGAATATCTGCAATAAATTATTAAATACAGTATGGAAATTTTGAGCAATTGCTATGTAATGATAATCTGCTGCTCCCACCTGCAAATTTGCAACAGTTAACAGGGTTAGGACTTAGGACTTAGGACTGCAATGCCAATTTGCATACAAGTAAATTAAATCAATGTGCATCTAACAAAAAATACATTTATAAGAATGAAAAAACTGAAATTAGATAATGATTGAATAAAGTTAACCAATTAGTTGATTGTTCCTTTGTACTGGTTTTGTTACAACTTACAACTTCTAATATATTTATTATTCAACTTCTAATATTGTAGGTTCATATTTAATCACAATGGCATCCGCCTCTGCATTTGGTTCGGACTCAGTTGCCACAAGTCAGCCCATTGAAAGGAGACCCCCTAGTAGCCGTGATCCTACTTGGAAACATGGTTATTACGGGCCAGTACCAAGGAGTGTTATTTGTACTCATTGCAAGAAGAGGTTTAGTGTAGGCATCAATCACCTCAAATACCATCTTGTTGGTATTCCATGCCGTGATTCAAAGGCATGTGAAAAAGCCACTGAAGAGGTGCAACGAGAGATGTTAGTTGTTCTTGCAGCACTTGAAGAAGAAAAAATAGAGAGGGAAAAGGCAAAAGCAGCCATGCAAGAAGCCATGGCTCCTAATTTGGCTGAAGATTCTGGGGTGAATATGCAAACTGAAAGCATTGTGGGCTCTAGTCGTGGTCCACGTTTATGTGTCGGTCGCGGTACCCCATCCACTTCATCCAGTTCAAGCAAATTCTATTTTTTTGTGCCTAGAAATGTTCTAGGATCACAACCTTCATTGGAAGGTACTAGGTGGAATAGGGAGGTGCACAAAGAAGCAAACAAGGCTTGAGCAAATTTTTGGTTTTATAACAACCTTCCCTTCGATGTGGCAAGGAGTCCATATTGGGAGTGTTTGGTGACAGCATTGACAATTGCAAGGAAAGGGTACAAGGGCCCCTAGTCCAAGAGATCCAAGTGGCAAGTTACTTGAAGATGCTATTGTAGATGCAAAAGGAATTGTGGAAGATGAAAAGAAGCAATGGCAAAAGCATGGATGCTCAATTCTTTCAGATGGCTAGACAGATGGAAGAAACTGCACTCTTCTCAATTTTATAGTGGCTTCAAATGGTGTGATGGTTTTTCTAAAGTCAATTGATGCCTCCAACATAATAAAGAATGCAGAAAATTTGAGCTTGATGTTGGAGCAGGTTGTTTTAGAGGTGGGCATAGAAAATGTTGTCCAAATTGTTACTGACAATGCAACGGCATATGTGGCAGCTAGTAGATTGCTTCAAGCAAGGCATCCAACAGTTTTGTGGACCCCTTGTGCAACTCATTGCCTTGACCTTCTTTTGGAGGACATAGGCAAAATTGATTGGGTGAAACCAATTGTAGAAGAAGCAAGAGACATAACAAAATATATATATATAATCACCCATGGATTCTTCAATTGATGAGAGATCACACCAAGGGGAAAGAGCATGTGCGATCGGCTGCTACAAGGTTTGCAACTAATTTTCTAACATTGCAAAGTATAACTGGTTTATTCACTTCCTTGAAGCGGATGTTTGGGATGTTTGTGAGTCAACCATAGGTAGACTTAACTTACTCAAAGAAGGCTGATGGAGAAAAGATTGTAAAAATAATCTTTGATGGTCAATTTGCAACTAGAGCATTAGAGATTGTCAAGGTAAATTCAACTCTAATGAATTTTCAGATTTAATCCTTTAAATTTAAAATTCTATAAGTATTTTGTTTCATTGTAAGGTGTAATTTAAATTTGGTTTACTTTGTACTTTATAGGTGACTTAGCCATTGGCGAGGGTCTTGCGCTTGGTGGATAGTGAGAAAAATGTGATGGGATATATTTATGAGGCAATGAATAGGACCAAAGAGGCCATCCAACACTATTACATGGGGGATGCAAATAGATTTACCCCTATTTGGGAGATCATTGATCGAAGGTGGAACAATCAACTCCACCAACCCATTCATGTAGCGGGGTACTTTCTCAACCCCAAGTTCTACTTCTTTGATGGCTTCATGGATGTTAATGGAGAGGTTATGGAGGGCCCATTCACATGAATTGAAAGAAAGACACCTGTATTTGAAGTGAGAGACCTCATCCTTTTAGAGTTGCAAAATTATAAGGCAGCTAGGGGGCCTTTGTTTTCTTCCAAATTATGTGAACAAGGAAGAGAGATCCAAACACCAAGTAAGAAAAAGTGAAGCCTTGTATCTTGCAAGTTATGAATTACAATTATTATTACTTATTACAATATTGTTTATTAATATTTACAAAAACTTGAATATCTTATTTGTAGGTTCTTGGTGGGAAGATTGGGGTGGGAAAACCCCAAATTTGCAAAGGCTAGCCCTTCGAATTTTGTCTCAACCTTGTAGTTCTTCTGGCTGTGAACGGAACTGGAATTTGTTTGATGCCATTCACACGAAGAAGCGCAATAGGTGACTCAACAACACCTCAATGATCTTGTTTTTGTGCAATATAACCTTCGGCTTTGCACAAAAAATGTGTAGGATCAGTCAAACGAGCTCATTGATTTGGATGACATTGATCTATACAATGAATGGACCGTGCAGGATGATGAGGCCTCCTTGTTTACAGAGGATGAGATTGTTAATTTCGAGAGGCAAGCTATGGAGGATTTGCTTGCAACAGAAGCAGGGGAGATTGGATTGGATGACATTGATGTGGTGGAGGAGCCACTACCACCTACCAGCATGGTGGAGCCACTACCACAATCTTCTACGGCAAGCAGGGAGCCAGAATCGAGTGTAAGGACCATACCCTCTACCTTCCAATTTTTCACTAGGTTGGGGAAGAGGAAATTGTAATTGCCTAGATATGAAATTTATGATGATGATTTTCAATACAATCATCATAAATTCATTATAGTTATTAGCAGTTTCACTATGCGGCTTTATTTAAAGCCATTTTGTAATCCATATGTATTGAACAATGAAATTTAATATAAAACACTCCCTCATGGTTTCTAGACTCATTTGATGCATTTTGTAATTGAATTTTGCAAAAAAAAGTGTTTTTATAAGAAATTTTGCTACTTTTTAAGTTGCCAAGTATTTTCCGAGTCAAAAATTTTGGGCTTGCCGAGTGTGTAAACTATGGTTAAAACTAGTTTGCCAAAGTTTGATTTGTAATTCTTATACTTATACATGTTTTTATAACTATTTTTTCAAGTACTATATGTATTTCAGTGCCACCCCTCGCCCCTCCCACACCCCCCGGCTGCCACCCCATCACCGTTCCCAAACTTAGGCCCTTGGTTCCCCCCCTCCCCGCATTGCCCCTTCAGGAAACTCTGTGGAACTATGAGAAATACTTAATTATTTGCAAATACAAGTTGATTATCCAAGGATTGATTATAAGGTTGTGTGACTTGCTGCAGTTACTCATAATTGGACTAAATCTGATCCTGACTTCATTTCTGATTTGTGAGATTACATGGTGAAATCTTTGAGCTGAGTTTTGAGTTGAATTTAATTTAAACCAGGAGAAGATCAAATGTTCTACTTGGGATATTACATAGGTTCCGTTCTTAAAAGGTGAGGGTGACTGATTTGTCTTAAATAGTGTCTGTGTGTTTGTGGCTGGTTTTTGACCTCTTATGTATATGGTTGTTGTTCATATATTGGCCCAGCTACACCCTCTGAGGGTTGCTCAGGCTGTCGGCCCTTAGTATCTTCACGTCTTCTGGTATGTAATGGGCCTAGTTAACAAGTGTGGTATGATCTGTGGAGGTATAACGATGGTACTAGCTGCAATTTCTCTGGTCAACTGTTTATATGATGGGACAGGTCCCCTTAATAGAACCCTGATGATTAAATTGAAAAAGAAATAATGTGAGGCCAGAAATAATTGCTTTCTAAGAGAATTGCAGCAGATAATCCTCCAAGGCTCGCTGTAGAAAGACAAGTCATAAGACTCAAACACCTGAATAGTTCTCCCTAACTTTTAGAAAAAATTAAAAAAAAGTGAAAGAGGAGCATACAAACTTAAAACAGAAGAAGCGCCAACATTAATAACAACTCCAAAACACCATTTTTACACAAATACTCATCAGACAGAAAAGTAAGTAGAAGAAGAGAAGCCTCAAGGTACGATGGCCTTCCTACCACATTCTTGTCAGCTTAACCTGCCATTAACAGAGAAACTGTGTTTGTAGAAGCCAGGTGCACGAGTGTTATATTTTTTCTTTCCATGAAATGTGATATAAAAAATTAGAGTGCAAAGAAAGAGCACTAAAAAGAAAATTAAAATAAAAAAAGGCTGCAGTTCTTAGTTGGTGCAGACTAGAAATGGGATATGATATACACAGGCAAATCTAGAGCCCAAATCTCATGCCCAGCCTGCACTAATTGCAAACCGGACAATGAACACAGATTGGCAATGGACTGAACATGGATCCAGGGGTTTTTCTGAGCAAACCAGTAGCTTAGTTTCTAGGACCTTGATTATTCCCTCCAAATCTACAATTTCTTCAGAAAAGGCACCAGTTATCATTAATTAATAATGAGCAAAGAAGGTATGTCAATTATTAAACCATTCATCCAGTTATTAAACAATTCATTATAAGGTGCAAAAAGTGTGGCTTCAAGAAAAGTGTGAGGCCCCTTTAGAATTCCATAAGGAGATTGTTTTGCCATTTGCCATATATATTTTCAAAATTATAATTCTTTAGGTTTCAACCAATTCACTTTAATCCATTAGCTCTATTTTAATTTGTCACTGTTGTTGTGGCCCTCTATTTTCTGGCTGATTATTTCATTCAAATCCTTATTGTTTGTAGCCCCTTGATTATTCAGTATTCCCTCTAAAAATATGATTTCTTCAAAAAAGACGCCAATTATCTTTAATTGTCAAATAAGGCTAATTACTACATATCATTGTCACCAGGAAACTCTGGTATAAAGATGAGGACCATGTCTGAGTGTCCTTTCCCAAATCAGTAATAGTAAATGTATCTAATATTTTTAATGTACAGGAATATTCATAAGCCTTATACAATATTAATAAAGTTAATATATTATAATTATATTATAATATAATAATATTAATAATAATAAAATTTGCAGAATGAGATGTCTGGCTTTACATCTGCCAATTGCATTTGCTTATATGTTTCCAAGGCCTTTTCAACAAACAAAAAATTGAACATGTCCTACAAGAATGGCCTTCCAAGAGAAAACATGTTATTGAGTCATTTTGTCAAAAAATTCCCATGCCTTGTGTATGCTTCCACACTTGGCATACATACCTATCAGGGCATTGGCAAGTTCTAATACCTAATAAAAATCCACTATCAATCAAGCTTTGATGGCTTGCATCCTCAAACTCAGCAAAACATGGCATTCTTAAAATAATATAAATTTTATGCAAAATACAATTACAAAATGTATCAAATGAGTTTGGTGGGGTTTTGTGGATACTGCCCCTAGCAAGGTCAAGGGGCAACACCCCTCGTGGGGGAGACTGTAGTGTTCCTGGCGGGGTTGAAGGGCAGTGCCCCTCATGGGGATCTGGGGGTAGTGCCCCTCGGAAGGTCTGGGGGCAGAGTCCCTTGCAGGGTACAAGTCGGTCAAGGGGTGGAGTGCCCACCACCAAGCCCAAATGAAGGTTTTCAAAAATCAGATTTTTTCCACTTTTTTCTGCATCTCCTGCATTTCTTAAAAAGTCTCAAAGATTCATCAAGAATACCATTTTTGATTTTATGTATATCCTGCAATTATCATATTCCATGATACCACATTTTTTGAGGCCTTTTGTCAAACAGTTCACGTGCATTGTATATGCTTTAACATTTTACATACATATCTAAGATGTTGATTTGAGTATGCTGGCAAAAGTGAAATGATCAGTTTAGACACCTGTTCATTGCATTTCATAAGTCAATTTTCGTAAGGATACCTATGTTTTCTGTTAGCTGCAAATAAGGCATTCCACAAGAAGAAATCTCATTCTGTTAGCTGTAAATAAGCCTTATAAAAAGACATCTCATTTATGCTGCAGCTCCAGTGGCAGAACAATTAAAAAAAGCAGAAAAAATATTAAAAGATCGTCAGGTTTCCCTGCAGAATCAGAAAAATCCATGAAAATTTGACACAGGTTCGCCCATGTTTGTCTAGGATGAACCCACAAGCCAAACTGCGATCCCTGGCCAGACCCCTGCCCGCACTTGGCCAGGATCTGGACTCGAATGGATTGTTTCCAAACTCACAAAGTCTTAGGGACAAAGCAATAACATAGAAAATCATTCTGGGAATATATCAGCAAACCAGAAGATAAAGACTTCCCAAAAAATTGCAGTTTAATCAGGAAAAAACTCGGTTGGGGTTAGGGTTTTAAAAAAGGGAAAAAATAAGGTTAGGGTTGAGTTTTCAGAAAAAATTGCCATGCAGTCAAAAATGGGAAAAAACTGGAATAAATTGACAATTAAAGGACAGAAGCAATTTTCAGCAATATGCAAAGCCTACATCATAGCAAGCAATTTTGTGATAAAACCATGATTCTCTGAGTTAAAAAATTGCCCACAGAAGCAGGTGGCATGAATGATTTATTGTAATTTTTGCTACAGTGACAAGTGCAGTATTTTTTTGGCAAGACTGAACAATGTTTCCTAACACTTATTCATTTTCTAAATTATATTGCAATGTCTGAATCATACTAAAGTCAATTCAAAAAGACAAACAAGAATGGACCATCAAATAGTTATGCACCATTAATGTTATATACTTGTGTCTCATTTTCCTAGTTCTTTGTAATGCAATATTTACTAGGTTGTAAGGTTCTCAAAATCATTCAATAAGAAAGATGAAAATAGGATGGCATTTGCAAGATGAAATCTCTGTTAAATATTAGGGTTATTTATTTTACCATTAGGTATAAAGATGCAAAATAAATCTTAGTGGCATTCCATAATATGATAATAAATCAATATTCTAAATATCAATGCTCCTATACAAAATGACATCCCTGCATACATAAAACGATATCATTCTTAAGACTGTTGATAACTCTCATACATAGAACACCCTTACCTCATCAATAAGACTTTGATTTGCATCAACAACAGTGCCATATTCTACATAATGGCTTCTTGGCTGCCATGAAACTGGCTCTAACTTATTCTTTTTCTTTGCTGGACGAAATACTTTTCCAACAATTGGAACAGACTCTGGGCCTGACAACCTTACAATTCCAACAGCAGATGGTTGCCCACCCAAGGATGTTGCAATAGCTGCTATTGTATCAGAGCCCTTAGATGGCTGGTACAATTTTTGTGCATCAATGTTGAAGGTGCTTCTCTCATCCTTATGGTATTGAATAGTTTCAACTGAAAACAAACATCAAAAATACAAGTCAAACATCTACCTTAATAAGAAAATGACCCTCACATAAAACTATACTTTTAACAAAAATGGGAAATCAAAAACCCTGAAAAGATTAAAATCAGAAATAAAGACTTCAATCACTCAATATGATCTAAAAACTAAAAATCTTACCCATGAACATGGTGATAGACTCCAAAATTGTAAGAGTGTTGCAGATGTAGATCATCCATAATATAAATAGAAATGTATAGGAGTTAGTGACATGAGCAACAAATCTTTTAGTGGCTACGTGTTACCATTTGACTTTTTTTGACATTTCTATCCTGTGGATGTTGATAATTTTATGTTATTCACAAGTGTCCTATTTGGCCATATTTGATGGATTTCCCTTGGTCCAGACACAAAATTGCCTCTTCTTAGAAAATTCAATTGTTTAGAATATACATACATCATGCCATTGTATATAACAATTTAGGACCTAACCACCCCAATTTTATTAGGGTCTATTTTTTATTTTCTTAGACTTGCCCCTATTTTGAAGTTTTTGTTTACACGTTATTTATTGATAGGAAATTTAGGAGAAGAATTCCCATACAAATTATATATGGATAGGGAAATTTAGTCTGTAACTTAGAAAAACAATTGGTACATGAAAAATATCACCATCCACTCTAAAATTTCACTTCCTTCCCTGTAGTAGATTCATCAAGATTTATATATAATTTTCAAGAGGTTATTTCTTAAAATATACCCTAGTGACATGTACCAGAACAGAAAAATTGGATGATTAATTCCAAGTGTAAACAGTTAACAGGAAGAACAAATTAAACAACAAATCTATAAAATTATATGCTAATATACCCTAAGCTACCAAATCGCTGGAAAACAAGGCCGATTCCAAGTACGAAACATCCCGGAATCGGAGTCTGCATGGAATCAAAGCAGAATCGGCACGGAATCAGTTAAGGTTTGGAATTTTGGTCCTTATATTTTGCTGACTTTCTGACCTCTGAGAAACCTTAAATGACATTCTTTACACCCAAACATTAAAAAACTTAACAATCATTTCAATCTGCATTCCAAACCCCATTTTTTTTCAGCTGAAAACTATGAATCGAAAAATAGCATTTAAACTGTCTCATTGCCTTTGAAAAATAATATTTAAATTGTTTATGTCCAGGTCTCTCTTAATCTGATGTGCTATAGTTTTTGTAGGGGATAAATGCAATGCATGACAGGAATAAGCTCATATTTATTTTATGTCTGTCAAAATCTTCTAATCAAAGATAATGACAAGAATAAGGGACAATTCTTAGTTTCAATTATATTTAATCTATAATTTAGAATAATTTAATAATTAATATTATAAAATAGTTCTTAAATTTAAAATTTTATATATTATATAAGAATAATTATTTTTTAAATTTAAATTATTATATATTATATGAGTATATTGTTTATTAAACTATATGTTAATAATTATATAATAAAATTATAAATCAAAAATAATATAAAATTTAGAAATTATAAATTAAAAACTTGTTTACTTATACAGCATTAATAAATATAAATATATTTATTTTTAATTTATAATGTATTTTAATTTTTAATATAGTTAATATATTTAATTTTTAATATATATAAATATATACACACACATGACACACCAATGCGCTTAACCAGCCAATGACACCAAATGGCCTTCCTAGGTGCAATTTTGGATCAACGGTTGAAGGTAATATTGAAGGAGCATTGAGGTAGAACTTGGAAGGCAATAAGATGGATTTTGGGTGCAGATTTCCTGGAGGATGAAAACTGATACAAGGTGAACACAGACATCACCTCTCATTTCATTGCATCGTTGCTCAACCTAGGGGAGCCAAAGGAGGTGATAAAGGTACTTGCTTTCACCCTGTTCAAAAAGCACAAGATGGGAGGATTGGACAAAGTCTTATAGGTAGCAAGGTATGGTGTGGGGCCGCCACGGCCAAATGACATCCCTCTGGTGCTAGAAGAAGCAGTAGTAGTAGAATGGTTCCCGTTTCTTGGCAATTTCACAACCAAGACGTTAATGCAGCACAGGGCGCTAGCAATGAGGGGTTGCCAATTCTTGAAAAGGGTAAGCAACCTGGTACCTGTGTATGACTTGGAGTGGCTCTGTGAATTCAACATCACACCAATAGGAGGCGGGTAACAGTTTTTCAAAAGTTTCCTTTTTGTAGGATGGTCATAGCATAGCTATATATAAAGGGCTCATTTTTGCTCGAAGAGCCATATGTAAAAGCAGCTTAATGGCTAAGCCAGAATACTGGCAAAACGATGTATCTATCATTTTTTAGTAATATAATGGAGCAGCCCTAGCTGCAACTTACATAGCAAAAAAATTAAAATATATATATAGATTTTAATTTTTAATTTTTAATTAATATTTTTAATTTTTAATATATATATTTATGATTTTATATTTTTTTGTAAGGATGTACCCAAACGTACTCAATCCACCCAAAAAAATAATCCATACCGGCATACCATACCCACGATTCCGATTCCGATTCGACAACTTAGAATATACCCAATGCAGTTAGCATTCTTCTGGATTTAGTCACTTCCTGAAATGGAGACATGATAATATTGTTCTAAGAATTGTAGCCTAATGGCAAATGCTTTAAATGGAAGGTAGTTAATCATGCATTCAAACTGCTTAACTCAATGCGTTGCAAAAATGACATCAAGAAACCTTCAATAATAACGTGCCACTTTGACTTTTGATATTTCCCAGTCAAAAGAACTATGTTCATGCATGTATCCCAGAACCCTCACACTTGGATGGGATCGTTCTAATGCACAAATTTTACCGATATTCCCAACAAAATACAATTTCATAAGGTCACCCAATTTTCTGGTACTTCTACCTCTTGATGAAAATCTCTAAAGAAACTCCCTATAAGTGTTCCCAAAGTGATAAATTGAGTGGGATTTAGATACAAAATAGCCAGAAGTTCTTAGTTATCTCAATCAAGAAAGAAGCAACTTGGCAGAATATCTCTGCACACCGACTGGTTTTAATCTAAGTTACTAGTTTGGGTTTAGGTTCTGTGGTATAGCAAAAAATTGGGAGGCTTGGGTACTTTTAGGTAGGCCTGTACAAATCAAATAAAAATCATAAATATATTCATATTTTAGCCTAAGACACTGAAACAGGAATTAATTCAGATAACACTTTACATATAAAGCAAAACCAACATAAAAATTTATACGTTTGTATGTACCTCAATATTAAAAGCTGTAACCCCCTTTCTGTGGAGCTCACAGAGAGCTCCGATTCATGTTGCTGTTAGATGGAAAGAAGCATCTAAGATAAAATCTAGCAAACCACAAAAGCAGAACTAAAACCTACAATACCAATGCAGCATATACTTAGAGGCTATGTCACAAGGTATGTTTGAATTTGGTGCAGAAAAAATTCAGAAGAAATTCATCCACTAATAAAATTCGAAAAAGAAACTGTGATTAAATTCAAAAAATATAAATTTGTAATTTTTTATTTTTATTTAAATATATTATATTAAACTTAACATTTAAATTATTCGCATTCTAATAAATTTAAGAAAAAATTAGGTTTAGTATCAAAATTTTAAATAAATTAAAAAATATTAAGATTTAAATGAACTAGAAAATATTAAAAGCTAAGTGAATTTTAAAAAATCGAAATTAAACAGATAAAGATTTTAAAATATATAAAATTAAATAAATTTAAAATATTAAAATCTAAATCTAACCTAAATATATTAGATTAAAACTAGTTTATAAATTGATACCAAAATAGAGAATGCTGTGTGGGAGAGGCAAGCGCAAACAAGAAGATGAGGAAGATGCAGATGCGCACAAAGTGGAGTCGCACAATTGCAAGCAAGTTGGGCTCACTCCTAAACAAATCACGTGCTTACCATCAAAAACTGGGAAAGTGCCTCTTAGAATATTTTGACATCCACTAAAACCCTCTTCTCTGATTCAGAGCAGACTCTGACTGAAAAGAACGCTGAAGGGAATAAGGTCTATCAAGAGTAAAAACACCCAAAGCAATTCAAGCGGTGTGAAAACACCCCCAACCCTGTTTGCTACTGTAGTAAATTTTGTAAAAGACAAACCATACAAGTTTCCCCAAATCTTTCCCCCTTTCTAATTGAGCAAAGTCCACCATCTCCCATCATTGCGAGGTTAAACAGAGGCTGGGGGAAAATGGGATCCCCGAGAAGGACGCGCTGGTTTCTTACACAGGCTGTGCTTCAAATGACAAAACGGAGACTCTTGGTGAGGTGGCATCCTTTTCCTTGGGGGCTGTGCCTCTAAAACTGGCCGAAGAGATTGCAACTTTGATCCTAGATGATGTTAATATAAATTCAATAGAAGTGGAGAATGGTAGGTCTTTGATCTGCAAATGTTTAAGAAAGAGACCCTCCTTTGAAGATCTAGTTCTTTGAATGAAAGATGTCTGGAAAACCTTTATTTTTTTGTGAGGAACAATTGATCATCATTTTTTGGAGAACAGGGCTCTCTTCTTGTGCCCTTGGTCTCCTGTTTTTGAACCAGCCACAACTCCAATTACGAAAGTCCCTCTGTGGGCTAGACTTTACAATCTACCTTTCGTTATGAGAAACCAAAACTTGATTCAGGAGTTGGTGAAAATAATTGATGATGCCTCCAATGGTTTTCAAAAGAATTTCATGACAGTTTGCATGATGATAGTTTTATCAAAGCTACTCATCCATTCCATTAAAATTTTATCTTCTCATGGTATTTGGAGCCAATTCATCAACTTTGAAGGTCTGCCTTTCAGATGTTTCAGATGCAATCAACCAGTGGACAAGGTAGCAGAGCACTTTTCTATAAATTCAATGGGTTCTTACATTGTCCAGTTGCTGCAGTGGGTCAGAAAGAAGGTAGACCATATTGAGATTTTGTCAGGTGAAACCTTGGTCTCTCCTCTAATGTGCAGTGAGGAAGAGGGCTGCCAGCCAAGTGGAATCTCAGCAAATTCTGATCGCTTAGTGCAGCCTGATTTTCCGACTCCAGTTTCAAATGAGTATGTGCTTTGAAAGAGTTTTGAGGGGACAATACTTCAGGTTCTAGAGGATTCCCAGAAGGAGCAGGTTGCTAAAGCTTAGGAATAAAAGATTGATGAATTGGTTTCTACAGATATTTTAACCATCTCTCAAATGTAATCTACAAATACCGAAGCCAATTGTGGATCAGTCAAATGCTAAGGAAGGATGATAGAAACTGAACACTTATGTTCGGAAGATTTTAACTTCTAGTCAAGGGCTCTCAATGGACTATGGAGGCCATTCTTTCCCATAAGGGTAGAAGGACACTTTCAGCCAAGGGAGATTTTGATTCTGCTATTTCAGGTTTATCTTTCCTTTGTTAGTCTTTATGTTTCTTCAGACAGCTGAGTCGCTTTCTTTTCCTTTGTATGTAATACAGTTCTGGTTTGGGAGAAGGCACCAATAGATTCTCTCATTTTACCGAGCAAAAAAAAATAGTTTTTAAATTGATAGAGTTCTAATATATAATATTTAAGAGCGATTTTTAAATGCAGCTTAACAGCCAACAACTGCCCTTCAGGACCACATCAGCTGTGGCTGGCTCTGTTTCAATTTTTCCTTTTATATTTTGAAAAAAAAAAATGATAACATTGACATTGCTTATTAATTGTTTCCAAGAAATGTAAAGACAAAGAGAAAATTACAGTGCAAAGAACAAAAAAACAAAATAAAAAACGTTGCAGTATAAAGATGGTTCAGTCTAGGTGCAGGTTTGCCTTGTCTTGTCCTTGGATGTACCCAGCCAAATCCGCAGCTCAAAATTCACACCCACTGCAAACTGGACCGTGAACCTAAACCAGGCATGAAGCAGATCTGGATCCATGGATTTTCTGAACCAACCAGTAACATGGGTTCTAATCTAAAACATGCAGTTGTAGGATAAACTCTCATAACTAAATGTTCATTTGAGAAGACAGAACCACAAGAAATATTATCCAAAAACATTAACTACATCAACTAAAGGTTTTCACTGAGGCCATGTCCTACATTGCACTGAAAATTGGAAATAGATACCTTGAAACTTTAAAAACACAAAATTTAAAAGCAGAGATGACTGTGTGATGTGTCAGATATTAGCAAAATCCTTGAGGTGTTCTTCTTAAATAGCTCAGTTAAGGACTAACTCACATCATCTTTGGTGTGAAATGGGTAGATTGGAAGAGGCTAAAAGAAGAATGGGAGGAGTGTGCTTGCAGCTTTTGCATAGCTGAGGCAGTTGAATCAGAAAAGCATTTTATTTTAGAGAGTGAAGCTTACAATAACATCCAGGCCACTTACACAAGTACTTTAACAGCAGCTTCCTTAAAAGATTTGTTCAAAAAGGAGAAGGTTGAGAAAACAGTGGAGTCATCACCAAATTAAATAGCAGAAGACCACCAATTCAGAAAGCTTAAAAAACAGGGTTTTCTGACCCATGGGCTATCTTTAGCCCTGTGGACATTAAAAATCTTCCATTTATCTATCTTAATGAAACTGAACAAAATGCTGTCAAACTTCTGAAAACATCATCAGGGACTCTTGGAAACAGTATAAGAAACCCTCAGGAAAGCTCACTTCTAGTCAAGGAAGCTTATTAAGCTTATCGAGAATTGGTAGAAAGTTAGAAACTGATACACACAATTTGCATTTTCCTGAAATATTTCCAAAAGTTCCTGAACTCTCCAAGAGTTTCTAGGAATGTCTGAGACAGAGTAAGGTTCCAAATACTGAAATTCAGGGATGGAAACGTTCTAATAGTTTGATGATCAAATATCTTTATTTTTCTAAATACAATCTGCAGTAACATATTGAAGTTCCAAATTTATCAGCTAAGTATCTCAACAGAATAACTAGCCGTAATTGTGAACCGCACATATAAACAGATGGATTAGCGGGGGTTTATAATCCACAAACTCTGGGAGGGCTTTTTTTTCATTCATGTAAATTATATACCCTCCATATTATTCATATCAGGCTCAATAGCCACTCTGATTAATTCCATTCTAACACCTTGTATGCCATGGCCAGATTTTACTAAACCATGGCTGTCAGAAGATACCACATGACCAGCATCATCCATACCCATCAATCAATCTTTGGCTGCTTCTCTTACAGCTCCCAGTCTCTTTAATCCGAGCAAACTTTCTTTTTAATGCAATGCACCTGGCCAATAATTCTATTATGTTGAGGAAAATAAATTATATATGAATATTTGAAAAGAACAAAGATATTTATTTAGCATATAGTTGTGGCCTGTCTTTCTATTCATAATATAAAAAATATAATACATATCCTAATAGTTGAGGGAACGACATTAAATTTTTTATTAACATTTGTAAACTTTAGCCAATGTATTAAGTTTTATATTAAAATTTGCCTTGATGCATTTCAAAATATTACCAGTTGATGAATCTAATTTTTAAATGTATAGTCCAATTTCATCAATTCGCCCAAAGAAAAGGCCCATAAATTTTTGTCAAGCTCTAATTTGAGTATTTAGAAGCCAATTGAAACCAAGGAATTGTGGCATATTGGTAATGGTAGAGGCGGCCAATGATAAGACTGTGACTAATCCCCCTTATTGCAATACGATAGCCCATGATTATAATGGGCATGTGCCATGTGATAAGGTTGTGCTAAACCGATAATCGAGTTGATTCAGCATGCCCACAGTAACAAAACACCTCCGAATAAGGGGGTGCTGAATCAACTCTATAATCTCAAATAAGAACATTTTGGCACACACATTTTAATATTTTGCTGGGCCAAGCTCAGAGGACTCATATGCTACATAAGGTTTTATATATAGGGGGTTCTCTAAAATTTTAACAATATGCTAAATAAGATTCCCCGAGGGTTTTACTAGGATTTTCCTAAAGGAGTACTCGCTTGTGAAACCCTACCCAAAGAGGGTCTATCAATCATTGCACAACTCGATACCTAGCTGAAAACAATAAATAAGTACGCGTATACACAACAAAAGCACACCATAAAATGGGTTGCATCTTTCAATTATGTTATCAGATGGGAATATAATGCCAACCAAACTAAATCAAAGGCCAAACATTACGGAGGACGTTATTCATTGAAAAGATAGCTTGAGAAGTCTTACCTTGTATATTTTGAGAAGCTTTTACTTTGAGTTTGTTCTTCTCCTCTTGGCTGCATTCTGTTGTAGGTACCTTCTTTACATTCTTGTTATTATATTGACACAATGTTGCAAATCTTATCCGTCTGTGCGTTTGGCTGAGAGCAGAACACAAGCCTAAATACCGAGTTAACACTAATATTTTCGTCATAATTCTACAGTGTTGTTATCTGCAATTGGTAATTGACTGTTGTTCCCCTCAAAGCTTAAAATCCCCAACAATTACGTTGTCTGATATTAACTTCTTAAACTGCACAATGGTGGGAAGCGTATGTAATTACAGTAACTATTCTTCAAATAATGAACGAAAATCTCAATAGCCAAGATAAAAACTCTGAACTCAAAAAGAAGGATAATGTTTTGAAGAAACATAGATGAAGGTTTATTCGTGGTGCCGGACGACCTCCGAACTCAGAGGATTTGTCCTCACATATGATCTTCAAAATAGATGTAGAGAGTAGAGAGGTAGAATTATGAGATTGGAAAATTATTTATAATCTTGAGTTATTAGAGCTTTTCGTTGTGTTTTATAGATGTAAATTTGGATTAGTAGTATTTTATATTGAAAAATAAATTGAGAAAATTCAAAAACATTTGATCATGAACAAGTTCAAAATAAAAAAGTTTGGTTTTGTATAATGTTATGTTTGTAGGATAATAAATATTGTGAACATGATTAGTTATTTGTTATGTAGTCAATTGGAATATAGTTGTAAATTTTAGTTATGATATCAAGTCTATGTATACAACATGTAATGCAAAAAAATTGAATTGAATAGAATGATTTTCAGATTGGTATATCTATTGTTGTGATATTTTTCAGTTTGTTTGGTAATCTTTAAATCCATCATTTGGTATCAAAACAAACATGTTACTATGCATTTAATATGTTGTGAAGTTGTTTGCAATGAGTCTTTCAATAAGGATTGAAGTTGAAGATTGGAAGGAGGAAAGGGCATAAAAACAATGTAAAATGTTGTAATCCTTTGTCCAAGAAGTTGTTGTTTGTAGCTGAGATGGCTCTTTTGATTTGGTTTGAGTTTAGACTTTTGAAACCTAATTCAAAATTGGTTCGATTCCATGAATTGTTCAAGGTGTGTGTAATGTCCCCTTTTTAGCTCGCATCAGTTTCTCTTGGATTAGTTGTTTGACTCTGGTAGGCTAATGGAGTTGTTTAGAGAGCCCTCGTTGGGTGTTGTCAGTTTATCTAGTGGCACTTTGTGGTGTTTGCTTCTCTGGAGTTAGGTGATATTGTGGATTTGTCTTCAAAAGTTGATTTGGACTCGTTTTGTACGCACTTACTATTTATAGTAAGTCACTTGGTGGATTGAATCCAGTATTACTATTTGTGGAAAGGCACCTAAATGCTTAATGAGCATCGTGGTTGACCCCCTGGCACAATCAGAATCAAGAAATGATGATTTTTAATGAAGTTATGTATTTTTAATTATTATTAAAGTTAGCCTTAATAATAATTAATGTTTTAAAGGTACATATCATAAAGTCATATTATGACTTCATTTAAAATGGGGTCATTTAATTATAGAAGTCAAATGATAAAAGTACCTTGGTTTTGGCACCCTTATAATGAGACTTTATGAAAGTCATCAAAAGAAAATAAAATAATATATTTAAAAAGTCAATTACTTCATTGGAAATTATGCCTTTCTAGGGGAGTATAAAAGCTTTTTCAAAAGCAAATGAAAATTCATTTTCTACACTTGTCGTTTATGAGCTTTTTGGCATTAGAAGAAGAGAAACCAAGGTTTTTGCAAATGTTGGCATTAGAGAGCGTAGTTGCTTCAATGTTCGAGCTTCCTAAGGTTGTGAAATAACTTTTGAAGGTTGCACATTTGATTGGCTACAATCAGCAGTCATATTTGAGCATATTTGTGAAGTTTCTTGCAAGTTCTTGAAGGGTTTGCTATCTAAAATCAGAATACATTGTTTGTTGATCAACATTGATCATCATCACCTTGTTGGGCCATACATAGCATCAAATAGAGGCCATACATCTCATCTTTTTGCAAGTTGTATAGTCCTGTAGCTGAGGCATGTTCTTCCTAGGTCAAATTGCCTTGTTTTGAGAGCTGAAATCACTTGCGAATGGGGCAACTAGAGGACTACAATACACAAGCAACATTATTATGATGGAGAACTCAATCAACTATGCAAATCGACCTCTGTAGGGTTTTCCAGTTGTTGAATATCATCTTTAGATTTTGTAAAGCAATCAATCCCAGCATTCCCTGGTTTGAGACATTGTTAAAGCATTGTTAAAGCATCATTAAATGTATCTATTATTAGGAGCTATTGTATTTTCTTATCTGAAAGCAAATCTGAGCATTAAATTTTAAGAATTCATCACTCTATTGGCTACATTACTACTAGCATTGTTGAATTTGCATTCCTTTAATTTCCAAGCATTTAGTATTTGCTATAAAACAAAAAACAAAATAAGCATAAAACCTCAAAAAATACAAAAAATGAGAAAACTTCAAAACACAAAAGAAAAATTAGAACAACAGTTACGAAGAATTTATATAAAGGAGAACAAGGGTTCTTACAGTGGTATCAGAGCAGTCTCCTGCCAACTTGTGGGGTATTAGTTCATGAGCAAATAATTTAGACATTACACTAGGGGTACAGAACAGTGGGAGCCACCTGTTATTCCTAAAGGTGAGACAGTTTCAGGGGTATTGGGGATACATCATTCCAACTCTAGCTCAAGTATTAGTGTGACCAGCATTATGACTAACAAGGATAAAGGACATGCATGATCACTCAGTCCTAATTTAAAGGCTAAGAGGAGATTCGATAATATGATGGATATGATGTCGCAATTGATGGGAACTATGCGACAGTTTGTGCCACCCCAGCACGCAGGCTACCAAGGTCAAACAAGTGGTACACAAGGTTTGGGATAGCCACAGGTGGTTGTACAACAATCTACTACCTATGTTGGGTCAGTTCTCAAACCTAATCAGCCTACTTTTTCTCCTAGGGAGGAGCCACAGGCCCCACAACCTCCACTAGTTCAAGTGTTAGAGCATCATGTACTCACTGCAAGAGACATCACTAGGCACTATGCAGAGTATATGACTTTAGCTCTAGATATTAGGGAGGCGTTACCACTTAATCAGTTTCTAGACCAAAAGAAGCCTCGAGGAGGTGGTGGAGTTAGAGGAGATCAGAGGGCACATCATGTACCACAAGCTACTTGAGATTTTCAGTAGGCAATTAGTAAGGTCACTTTGCCTCACTTTGATGGCAATGACAAGTGTACAGCTAGATCATGGTTTCAAAAGTTGGAAAATTACCTATCACTAAGGCCTATTCATAAGGATGAGGCCATCAAGTTTGCTACCTTGCACTTAGATGGTTTAGCACATGATTGGTGGCATCATGGTATGGTCACCCTACAACACTGCCTTATCATGACATAGAGCTTGCACAGGCTGATTGAGCGATTTGATAGGAAAGACCCTGAATTTTATTTCAAAGAGTTTGCACAGCTCAAGAAAGTGGGTAGTTTGGAGGCCTACATTAGTGAGTTTTAGAGGCTTTTAGTGATGGTGCCTATCTTTTCTGAGAGGAGGTTAGTTATCTTGTTCACATAGGGGCTATTTGAACCTTTGAGAGGATGGATCAAGGCTTTTGATCCCCCTTCATTACAGGAGGCCATGAGAAAAGAAAGAAGTATGGAATTTGTAGCTCCTAGAAGAAAGTTCACACCTAAGGCTTCTTAGATTCAAGCAGTAGGTTATTTTCCAAAAGATCAGGAAAATCATACCCTAAAAAGAAATTTGTAGTCAAGTTTGACCAAGAAACAATCAATGATTTGAGAAGAAAAAAGTTGTATTTTTGGTGCAAAGCTCCATACACTCGAGATCATGATTTCCCCTTGAGACCCAAGCCAAAATCTAAGCAAATGAAGTGGATATATGATAATGAATACCAGTCTGATAATTTTGATCAGCAATATGATCATGAGGATTCAGAGGCAAAAAGTCTTCAAATGAGTCTAAAAGTGATGAGGAAGTGAAGGTTCCAGAAGTTCACCTTACTAGCATCCAACACGTGGGCTCTCTTAGGATGCATGGAGTATTGGAAGGTCAAAAGGTGATAACTTTGTTGGATACAGGTTCTACGCACAACTTCATAGATGAGAAGTTGGTGGCTAGGCGTGGCATTCAAACAAAAGAGTTTGAAGGAATCAAGGTGAGAGTGGCAGATGGTTACAAACTTTCATCTAAAAAAATGATTCCAAATCTCCCTATGTGTCTAAACAATTATGACTTCAAGGCAGATTTCTATGTTGTTAATATGGGAGACATGGATGTTGTCTTGGGCATGAGATAGCTTCATGCCATAGGGGAATTCACTCTTAACCTTCATAAAATGGAAATGAGATTTGAACCAGATGGAAAGAAGCATGTATTGAAGGAAATAACATATGGTGGGTTGAGGATGATATTATCTAGGAGGATGGAGATATTAATCCACCATGAACAGGTGAAGTGGGCTATAGAGTTAGTGATGATGCCTACTCAGTTGGAGCAACAGAAACTGAGTTATCCTCTAGGTATTCAAGAGTTGAGAACCAAACACACAAAAGTGTTTAGTGACATCCCACTAGGTAGACCCCCAGATAGAGGTATTGAGCAAATTATTGAGTTAGAGGAGGGTGTAAAACCCGTGATGATTACTCCCTACAGGCATCTAAAACGGATGAAGGATGAGATAGAGAAAACCATTAAGGAGTTGCTTGATATAGGCCACATCAGGCCAAGTAAATCTCATTTTGCTACGTCAATGGTATTGGTTAAAAAGAAGGATGGAACTCTATGCATGTGCATCGACTATCAAGCATTGAATAAGAGGACCATTAAAAATCGATACCCCATTCCTCGCATAGATGAGTTGATAGATGAATTACATGGTGCTTATTTCTTCTCGAATATTGATTTAAGATCTATATATCATCAAATTTAGGTCAAAGAGCAGGACGTAGAGAAGACAACATTCGAATGCCATTGTGGTCACTTCAAGTTTTTGGTTATGCCTTTTAGCTTAACCAATGCCCCTGCCACATTTTAGTCTACCATGAACAAAGTGTTTTAGCACCAGCTAAGGATATTTGTGCTTGTGTTTTTTGATGATATATTGGTTTATAGTAAGTCATGGGAGGAGCATCTTGATCACTTGGATGTAGTGTTAGATATTCTTGAGAGAGAATCCTTGTACGCCAAGGAATCTAAATGTGCATTGGGTCTATTAGAGTTACTATATCTTGGCCATATCATTAGTGTTGAGGGTGTACGTATGGATCCAGATAAAGTCTGAGCTATCATTGATTGTCCTACTCTTGAGAATCTCACACAACTCAGAGGATTTATGGTATTATGTGGCTTCTACTATTGCTTTGTTAGTGGGTTTTCACGACATGCAGCGCCCCTCACATATTTGAAAAAGAAAGGAGCTTTCATTTGGACTAATTAGGCACAACAGTTCTTTGAGAAGTTCAAACTTCTAATGAGTACATGCCTAGTTCTCGCCATACCCAATTTTTCTAGACCATTTGAGCTTCAGTGTGATGCTTGTGGTGAGGGAATTGGTGTAGTGTTAATGTAGGACAAACACCCCATTGCATACGAGAGCAGGAAATTGAGGGGTCCTGAGCGGAGTTACAGTATCTATGATAAGGAAATGCTAGCCATTATGCATGCATTGGCTAAGTTCAGGAAATATTTGGTTGGCAACAAGTTTTGTGTGAAAACAAATCATAATAGCTTGAAGCATTTCCTGGGACAATGAGACCTTAATGATCGTCAGCAAAATTGGGTTAGTAAACTCCAAGCATATGACTTTGACACATCATATGTCAAAGGGACTTAGAATATAGTTGTTGATACACTATCACGTAGACCTCATTTGAGCTCCATGGTTGAGATTAAAGTTGATTGGAGGCACCTGATTTCAGCAAAGTATTCCAAGGACCCTTGGGCCTCTAGCATCATTGAGGGTATAGTGCAGGATAACAGATACTCTATTGTAAATGAGCTCATCATTTACAAAGGGAGGATTTTTTTGTTACCAGGTTCATAGATGAAGAAAAAAGTGTTGAGAGCCTTTCATTACCTACTTATGGCAAGACATCCTAGCTACTTCAGGACTTATAGGCAGATACGAGAGCGTTTTACTTGGAAAGGTTTCAAATATGAGGTTCTTCAATATGTTAGAGAGTGTCCTATTTGTCAGCAGAATAAATAGGAGCACACCTATCCTGCAGGGCTTCTTTGGCCACTTCCCATTCCTGACAGGAAGTGGGAGTGTTTATCCATGGACTTCATTATGGGCTTACCTAAAGCCCAAGGTAGAGATTGTATATATGTGGTTGTTGATCGGCTTACGAAGTTTTCCCACTTCTTTTTTATCTCAGCTACTTATTCAGCTACGTAGGTAGCAGATCTTTTCTTCCATGAGGTGTTTAGATTACATGGTTTACCTAAGAGTATTGTCAGCGATAGGGATAACAGGTTTATGAGCCATTTCTAGTAGGATTTGTTCAAGCTTAGTGGGACCTGTATACACTCAAATTTGGTCTAGACGATTAATTAAATACACATTATTTAATTAATAATCTTTAATTCTTCTACTTATAAATAAATTGAAAAAATTTATTTATATAGTTCATTTTCTCTAATTCTTCTTATCCTAAATCATTTTCTTCATGTCTTAATTAAATGAACAAATTTAATTAGTTTGTTTTATTTAATTAATCTCCTCTCATTAAATTTGAATTTTAAATTCGAATTTAGGCACATTTCTACTAACTTCTTCCACCTTCCACCTCATCATGTGTCTCAAGAAATTAAATATTTCTAATATTTAATTTGGCATTTATCCTCAATAAATTCTAACCAATTTGGGACACTTGGCCTTCATCTCTATTTTATTCCTCTTCACACTTGGTAGTTTGTTCTTTTAAAGGGAACATACTTCCCCTTTTCTCTCTAACCTCTTCATCTTCAACCGTCCATTCTCCAGATCAAATCCATACTGTTGATTTCTGCCACCTAGGCTCATGCCTTGGAAAATCTATAAATAGACCCTCATTTACAACAAAAAGAGAGAGAGTTGAGCATAATTACACTCTGCAAAATTTTCATTAGCATTGTCATTTTAGTGAGCATTCTAGTATTTGCATTTGAGCATCAAGTAGTTTAATCATGGCACTTCCATTAGTAGCATCTTAATTCCAATAGTTTAATCATATCATTTCTATTAGCAACATCATTATCTTTGCATACCATCTTCGGCTAGTTTAGCAATCATGTAGTGTAGGAAACATCTCTTGCATTTCCAACATCTCTCATTCTTTAGGTTGTCATTTGGAAAGTCACGTGCACAAACAATCTGAGAGAAAAATGAATTAAAGAATCCTTGGAGATAGAGGACAATGAGACGCCATTGGAGAATCATTTATTTCAATTTGATTATTATTTGAATTCCTTGATATAATGTTTCATTGGTGTGTTGTATAGCTTTTAATTGCTTATTCACATTATTCATACACACATAAATTGGCACCCACCATGGGGCCTAGCCCCATTTTAAACATTTTTTGGCAAGTTTTCGTCAACAGGTTCGTTATGAATCTTGATGTAGCGCAGTCGAAGCCTCTTTTAGCATATAGATGGTGACTTTCGGCCCATACAAGCCCTGTTCTAGCGCATCTGCAACCTAGACCAATGCATATACTTGCTCTTTCAATGCATACACAGGATTTTGATTTTCCTTTTTTGCTTTCTAGAATAGAGTATTTAGCGTGTTTAATAGTGCATATACTGAATCTTTTAGCGCATATGCTCTCTATTTTAGCGCATATACCTTTATTTGCAGAAATTTAAAATTCCTAGGGACTGATCTATATCTTTCTATTTTGCAGGTGCTTTATATGCTGTCAAAGGCATATCTAAGACTACTAATGGTGTTTGTAGGGGCTGGAGTTATTTTCCTTTGATTAAATTAGGTATCTAGTTTAATTACAAGGTTAATGAACACCATGTATGTTGTATTTGTAAAGTGATAGGCTTATGCTCTCCCCTTTACGGGGTGACCAGAATGCCAGACTCACTCTTTCATGTTATTGCAATAGAACCTTTAGAAGCCCTGCCTTAGTGGGAAAAAGTAATCACCTTAAGGGAATGACCTAAGTGGGAACAACTAAAGCCAAGCATTCCAACGTACTATAATCAAATGTGAATCGTGATGAAAGTCACATTCAACGATAGTGTGCATTGATAACCATCCCTAAAGCCTTTGTTCTAAAGGTTGGGAGGTCTCCTGAGGGAGTTTATCATTTGTCGCACTAAACAAAAACCCTTACTAAGAACTTTAAGTGTAGTAGCCAGTTGAGTCAATTTCTGAACATTATAATATTCACAGTGCAAGGGGAGGGAAGAATCTGCCCCCAAGATACTCACCATTTAACTACTAGGGATTTCTAGCCAAAAGTGAAGGAATTAATTTTGGTTAAGACTCATAAAAGGAAAAAACACGGGTGCCCTCTACGAGGTGACAGAGTTGTGTGGGTTGACGTAGTTCTAAGATGTGGGTTGTGATGTTATTAATGACCCTTGACATTAGAAGAGTTTGACTAATCTGTTTGCTATTGTTCAACACTAGTGGAAATCAAAGGGATCAGACCAGATCCTAGAACATGCACTTGATGTTTAGATTATAGGATGAAACAACTATTTTATTACTAGATTTTGTGTTTGAAATCATTGTTCAGAAGATCATCCATTAAAACACTCAATTTACTAATTCAAAAACAAGAAAACTAGGAAAACTTTCAAAATAGTAACCATTTCTAGTTTAGCGTATAAATTTCTTGTTTCAATGCATTGATTTCATATTTCAAAGCATTAAATTCATATTCCAACGCATATACGTTCTATTCTAGCGCATTCATCCCATATTTCAACACATATAGGGTTTGTTCTTACGCATTTACCCCATCTTTCAGTGCATCAACTTTTTGTTTTGGTGCATTTAAGTGACAGTCTAGCACATCCAAGTTTTGTTCTGGTGCATTTATCCCATCTTTCAGCGCATATACTCCCTATTTTAGCGCATTCACCTAATACTCAAACAAAGAGCTAGATTGACCTTCTATCAAAAACTAGAGTCATATTTAGGGATCCCTTTCAAAGTAGAGATCATTCCTCATTAAAACATTGGTTTAAACTTGAAGAAACTGGCCTTTGCAAGTGTAATCCCTTTAACTAAACTTGGATCAAACAACGTAAAGTGCCTAATCACCAATCTCATCTCTAATTGTTAGCTGAGTTTCACTATTAGGATTTATCATCCTTTATCACGAAACAAAACAGTATACATCAGATTTAGCCTAGTCTCATCAATAGGATCTATCATCCTATTTGACTTAGGTATTTCATTGGCACTCCCAAAACAAAGATCAAAGTGTAGCAAAGCTCTATCACTTGCATGCCCATTTTAGCAAGAGCTCAAAAACAAAAACTCAGAGAAAAGGAAATAGAAACCCAAACCATCATGGAAGAAGGAGAAGAAAATCCTTTTCAAAAATTTCACCAACTTGAAATAGATGAGATAACTAATGAGGACATTCAATAAGCTCAACAAGACCCTAAATTTCATAACTTCATGGAAAAGATTCTAGAAAAGGATGGAGAGAAATACTTTTTGATGTTAGCAAATCAAGGTGTAAAACTTCCCAATGATTTTTATGTCAACCAATTGAAGGGAGCTCCCAAGAAAATAGAAGTTGATTCACGAATTACAGATCCATTAAATGCTTTGACTCAACAAATGCAAAATCTTCAACAACAAATCCAAGATATGCAAAGAGGAACAACAAATAGATATGTGCTACAAGACATATGTCCTTATCCATTTGACAGAAGCAAGAACATGATACCTTTTCCACCAAATTGTGAACTTCCAAAATATGACAAATACAATGGAAAATTTGATCCTCGAGATCATGTAAGAGAGTTTTGCACTATGATTCTGGAATTTGCACATGAAGAAACCTATCTAATGATATTATTTCCATGACGTTTGGGTGGTCAATGCATGGAATGGTTTTCAAAACCCCCACCAAGTATTAGATCATTTGAGGAGTTGGTAAACAAATTCATCACCCAATATTCATACAACATTCAACATGAAATAACCATGAAAGATCTATGTAACACAAAACAGAAAAATGGTGAGTCATTTCTTACATTCTTACAAAGATGGAGATGATTATTTGCTAGATATTCTTGTCCTATACCTGAGAAAGAAAATATGGATATCTTCATTGATAATCTTAACAGTGAGATGAGTTATAGACTCCAATTGCAATGTCCACCCAACTTTGAAAAGATGATTGAAAATGGAGTTAAGATTGAAGAAGCCTTGGTTAAAAGAGTATTAAAAATCTATAACGAAGGAACAAACTCTACAAAATCTTCCAAGCATCATAATAGAAATGAAAAATCTAAATTCTGGACAAGAAACAAGACTACTAGTAATGATGGTACAACTGATACACATAATGTAAAACCAATCTTCAATTTATCAAGTAATGCACCCAAAAATAATTAAATCAACACTAAATCTAAACTAGCTCCACCACCACATCGAAGAAAATTTACACCTTTGGGACAGTCACTTGAATCAGCGTTAAAGAAATTCTTGTGCACAAATTCATAACACTACCAAAGGCATGAGATTTTGAACCAAGAGTCAAACCATTATGGTGGAGCGATGCATATTACTGTGATTTTCATAGACACAAAGGTCATAAAACAAATGATTGTATGCAGCTAAAAATTTTGGTGCAAGACTTGATAGACATATGTGAAATATTGATAGAAGGACCTCAAACAAATGTTGATCATGGAGCATTTAAAAATCCTCTACCCAACTATGAAAAAGGAGAATCCTCTTTGAAAAACAAAGGGAAGAATGTGAATTATATCTATGATACTACAATCCATCACATTGCAGTAGTTGATAATCAAATCAATGACATCAAAATCAAGGATAAACAAGACATTGCTACAATTGATAATAAAATCAATGACATCAAAATTGAGGAGAAACAAGACATTGTTGTAGTTGATAATCAAATCAATGTCATCAAAATAAATGATAAACAAGATAACCTGCTAGTAAATGTGACCACAAGAGGGCAGTCCAAATTGATATTGAAAGGAAGTACATCTAAAACCCATGTTGCTCCTTCGAATCGATACAATATCATAGACCAATTGCAAAAGATCCCAACATAGATATCCATACTAGAACTTAAAATTTCACCATCCCATAAGGAAATTCTGGAAAAAGCTTTGGTGGACACCACAGTACCAACTAATTTGGAAGTTTGTCAATTCCAAGCCATGGTGGGACATTTGATTGTACCCCATTGTTTATCATTCTTAGAAAATGATGATGCATCCCTCACTCATCCACACAACGCTCCACTCCATACTGAGGTTTTAATCTATAAACATCGGTTCAAACACATTTTGATAGATGGAGGAGTTGGTCTAAATATCTGCACCTTAAAGCTTGTCCGTGCATTAGGATTTTAAAAAAATGCAATAGATTCCAGAAGAAAGATCACCATAAAAGCTTATGATGATGAAGAAATATCCTCTCAAGGGCTGATTGTATTGCCAATTCAAGTGGGACCAATTCAAAAGGATATAATCTGCCAAGTTTTAGACAAAGATTTGACATACAACATACTCTTGGGTCGACCTTGGATCCATGAAATGCAAGAAGTGCCATCAACATACCATCAATTCTTGAAGTTCCCTTACAATAAACAAGAGATCACAATTTCAGTAGATTCTAATAATCTTCAATACTGCAACACTCTTAAGACAGTCCAAGATGTTTTTGTACCACACAACAGAGAAGCTCTCACTTCCATTCCCTCAAGTAATGAAAGCCAACTCAATTATTTGTCAAAATAGTTTGAGAAAAAGGTTCAATTGAAGGATAAAGGCATCGGTGATTCTATTTCCTCAAGTAATGGAAGCCAACTAAATTCTTTGTTAAAACAGTTTGAGAAAATGATCTAGTTGAAAGATAAAGGCATGGGTGAGTATTCTTTTGAGTAGTCCTTATGTCTCTCACAACTACTAGCTTCTCCAAAAACATATGGACAACCATTAACATCTAGACAAGAATCTTCACAAACCTATCATGATCTTTGATGGTAAGTTTGTAAAAGCAGGTACTCTAGTTGATGAATCTGAGGATGAAGACATTCTAAATTGGCTTTACAAAGATGAAGAAACATCCCAAGCAACAACTTCTAACATACCAATAGAGCAATATGGTAAAGGATTCACAATCTTAGAAAAGATGGGATATGAAGGAAAGGGTCTTATTAGCAAACAAAAAGAAGGTATTGTGGAACCAATTCAGCCTATCACAATCAATGCAAAAGACAAGACAATATTAGGATACAAAGAAGAGACAAAAGAAGAATCCACTCAACAGATTTGTGAACGAATCCTCTAATTGCAAGCTAGTTCTGAAATAGACTCAAATGAATATGAATGGGATTCACTATCTGAAGAATCTTGTGAAGACAAAGAAATAGATGTGATAAAGAAGTATCCACCCATACGTATGGAGGGACAAAGTTTAGGGTCTAGACCACTTGAATTTGGACCACTACATATCGATGACTCTAGCAAGGACGATCAGACATTGAACGAGATAGATCATTCAGAGGAGAGTAACATTATAGACCTTGACATTGCTATTGAACACCTTGAAAACATTTCCATCATGACCCTTACTACCTTTGATCTTGACTAATCTGGTGATTCCTTACCTTTGGTACATCCCAAACTCATTGACTAGGAACAAACCAAGCTGCTTGATATCCTTATCTTTTCAGATGATCATGCCATTGTCAATTTACTTTGTTCTAAAAACCTAGAAACAAGTTCCACCTATGAATTCCATAACGAAGCTTCAAACCAGGGGAGTGCCAAATCTCTTAGCTAAAAAAATAAAGAATATAAAAAATTGATCTAATGGTGAAAACAATGCAATGACAGTATTAGATCATGAAAAAGTAAAAAGAAGAGCGTATCCAATGGTGAAAACCTCTCTAAGGCACTGAAGGATGAGAGATTTAACACTCTTCCTAAGAATTATCAAGAAAGATCTTCAGTATTGGTTAAGCCTATGCAATCCATAAACATCGGTACTACATAAACAACAAAGACTATACACCTAGCGACATCAATGACAAAGCAAGAAAAGCCAAATTTCACCAAATTTCTTGAAGAAAGACAAATCAATTTTGCTTGGTCTTATGCTAAAATGCCAAGAATAGATCCAGATCTAATAATGCATCATTAATCCATAGCACCTGGAGTGAATCCAGTAAAGCATAAATTGAGGAAAATGCTTCCACACATTGCCCTACTAGTGAAAGCAGAAATTGAGGAAAATGCTTCCACACATTGCCCTACTAGTGAAAGCAGAATTGAAAAAAATATTAGATGCAGGGTTCATCCGACCAATCGACTATGCAGAATGGCTTTCAAACATTGTACCTGTCTCCAAACTAGACAACAACATCAAAATATGCACAAATTTTAGAGATATTAACAAGGCTTATCAAAAGGATGACTTTCCTTTGCCCAACATAGACATCATTATGGATTTAATAGCAGGACATGCTATGCTATCACTCATGGATGGTTTTTCAAGCTATAATCAGATCAAGATTGCACCAGAGGATCAAGACAAAATAACTTTCACATGCCCATGGGGTACATTTTATTGGAATGTCATGCCTTTTGGATCAAAGATTGTAGGAGCCACCTATTAGTGTGCAATGACAACAATCTTTCATGACATGATGCACACATTCATGGAGGACTATGTGGATAACTTGCTAGAAAAATCATTCACCAAGGAAGGACATCTAGAAATCTTGGATAAAATCTTCACTCAATTGGAAAAGTTCAATGTGCGATTAAATCCAAAGAAGTGTGTATTCAGAGTAACATCAACAAAACTCTTAGGATACATAGTCTCAGCTAAAGGCATCGAAGTAGATCCAACAAAAGTCAAAGCAATCATGGAAATGCCACCTTCGAAGAACATTATCCAACTAATATCTCTACAAGGAAGATTCCAATCCATCAGAAGATTCATCGCGCAACTGGCAGACAAAAGTCATCCTTTTACTCATTTGTTACACAAGAATGTTTCTTTTAGATGGGATGAAAGATGTGAAGCTTCCTTTAATCAATTGAAACAATATCTGATGAATCCACCTATATTGGTACCGCCAATAGAGGGAAAACCACTTCTACTCTACATAGCAACTATTGAGGTATCTTTGGGAGCTTTGCTAGCACAAGAAGACTCTACGGGAAAAGAAAAGGCCATCTACTACATCAAAAAAACACTAAGTGGCTATGAACTTAACTATACATTCATTGAAAAAGCTTGTTTGGCAGTGGTGTTTGCTACTCAACAATTGTGACACTATATGTTAACACATATAGTAAAACTAATAGCCAAGATAGATCCATTAAAATATCTACTCAGCAAAGCCACTTTAACAAGAAGATTAGCAAAGTGGGTGATGATATTGAGTGAATTTGACATTCAATATGTGGATAGAAGAGCAATCAAGGGCCAAGTAATAGCAAATTAGTTAGTTGAAGCACCACTGCAAGCTGACCATCTTAGGCACATTGAATTCCCAAATGCAGATATCCTCACAATGGCAGCACAACATTGGATATTATACTTTGATGGGTCTTACACTCAACATGGATCGGGTGTTAGAATCCTATTTATTACTCCTCAAGGACACACTATCCCAAAATATTATAGGTTTATGTTCCCTTGCACAAATAACATGGTAGAATATGAAGCACTAATCATTGGTATCAAGGTAGGAGTGGAATGGAAAATCACAGAATTACAGGTTTATGGAGATTCTCAATTAGTCATCAATCAAGTTAATGATGATTATCAGACAAAAGATGACAAGTTGATGACATACAAGAGAATGGTAGATGACTTCAAGAAATACTGTATTGAGATCAAGTTTGAACAAATTCCAAGAATAGACAACAAAGCTGCAGATGCCATGGAAACCATTTCTTCTCTTCTACAAATACCAGAAAAATGAAGTTGTTATGAATTCATGGTTGAATAATTGTTTAATCCTGCATATGACAATCCCGAATCCCAAGTCGTGTGCCATCTAGTTGATGTTGATTCTTTAATCTATGGGAAGATTTATACCTATTTGAGAGACAATACCCTTCCACCTGATTTATCCCAGAACCAAAAATGCAACTTTATCCATCAAGCAGCCCAACACACCCTAATAGCTGATACACTTTATTGATGAGGTCTCGATGGTACTCTTCTCCGATGTCTTGAACGTAACAAATCTGAAACTGCCTTACAAGAAGTTCATGAAGGTATTTGTGGAACTCATTCAAGTGGTCTTACTCTAGCTAAGAAACTCCTACGCCTAGGATATTATTGGTCGAATATGGAGAAAGAATCTTTTCAATTTGTTAAGAAGTGCAAGAAGTGTCAAGTTCATGGAAATCTCATACATGCATTGGTGTAAGAGCTGCAACCATTCACATCGACCTGGCCTTTCTGTCAATGGGGACTTGATCTTATGGGTAGGATTCATCCATCTTCCTCTAATGGACATAAATTCATAATCACAGCCAGAGAGTATTTCACAAAGTGGATTGCAGTCATTCCATTAACCATGATCACTGGTAAACAAATTCCCTCCTTCATCCTGAACTACATTGTCTGTCGATATGGCATCCCTAGCTCCATTGTCACTGACAATGGTAGACCCTTCAAAAACCAAGATGTACAAGAACTTTGTGAAAAATTGCATATCCAACACCAATTTTCCATGCCCTATTACCCTCAAGGGAATGGCCAAGCAAACGCCTCAAATAAGACCATTTTGAAAATCCTAAAGAAAACTGTCAACAATGTTGGACGTGACTAGCATGTTCAACTAAACCCTGCCTTGTGGGCATACCATACTAGCATCCACACCCCTACAAGAGCTACACCATATGCTCTTGTGTATGGATCATAAGCCATCTTACCTATTGAGGTTGAGTTACCTTCACTCCGGGTGTAATTGAAAGGAATCATTTTAGAGGAAGACTATCGAGTATCTAAACTACAGGAGTTGGAATTGTTAGATGAACGTCATCAGCATGTTGTTGATTATCTGAAAGCTTATCAAAAAAAAATTTCAAGGAGCTATAATCACAAGTTAAGACCAAGAACATTTCAGGTTGGTGACTTGGTACTAAAAGAGAATCCTCGCAATCAGCAAGATCAAGAAAAGAAGGGAAAATTTGAACCTAATTGGCTAGGTCCTTTTGCCATTATATCAGTATATGGATCTAGAGCATATCAATTATCTACATCTAAAGGGGACCTGTTTGAAGAACCTATCAACAACATTCATCTCAAGAATTTTTATACATAACTCATCTAGTGCATGGTTTAAAAAGCAGAAAAATCCAAAAAAAAGGTGAAAAATAAGAAAAATTCATAAAATCATAAAAAGTGCAATAAAAAAAAGTAGTGAAAACCTGGCAACAGGCGCTATTTGTGATAGATTAGCTTTTCCATCTATTGGAATGTGTTTTGGCCGTCCGCTTTTCACCATCATTATGCCTGTCCATCATACAAACCTCATGTACATATTTGGGTGTCACTTTCGTATTTCATCTTGGCTTGGCGATCATTATGCATATTCATAATAAATGGTTGGTTCTCACTAGGGGAAATCTACTTTGAGCTTAAAACAACAAACAAGAAACAGTAAGACAACACAACAAACATAACGATCGCAACGAAACTCAACATTGAACATCAATCACAATCTTTTGAAAAACCAACCATCCAAATCAACAGCAAGATCAGTCAAAACAAATCTAACTGGATGATGTTCTTCCGAATCATGGTTTAATCACTTTAGCATGAATGTTCAACTGTTGTATCTGGATTTTTGTTATCATTTCTTTGGAGCAACTCAAGGATGTCATGGACTAGAGAAGCTATGATGGAGTATGATATTTTTCTTTGTCTATTGTATGTGAGTTGATCATTACTACTATGTAAATTTGTCGTGAGACATTCTCTACAAAGTATCATTGATGTCATTCTGAATTTGCATAGGAAAAGGAATAACTCTTGTCTGTTTTATGCAAGCAATACTCAGGTCATCTCGATTCAATTATGTCTAGATGCTTGTATTACCTTGCAATATCAAAAATCTATGGAAGTTGTACTTAGGTCACCATGGTTTAATTATACCATCGGTGTTTGTACTAACTTTAAACATATTAAAAGCTCAATGATGATAACAAGCACAACAAATCGGTTGACATGATGACAAAATTGCATATTTAGATTTGCATGGTTAAGATAGATTGCATCCATATTAGTTTTTTCATGTGCATTTTAGGTTTTCCAAAGTTGGAAAATTTCAAAATGATTTTATCTCTCATTAAAGGTTTGAGTACATTTGACATTGACAAAAAAAATATCATTCACATGTAGTTGCATAATCATTATCATGTCATACATACATTAGAAAGTATTATCATAGATCATCCATCCATGCATTAGATCATATATTTGCATTAGAAAAATACAAAATTAAAGTGCATCACATCTTATCTGCATGATCATATCCATCTCATATATCATAGGGCATTATCCATAAAGCATATAGAATCACAATCCAAGCATCATCACTCCATTATTGCATCCATACACAACCATGGCATAATCATATAAACATCACATAGCATATAGAGCGAAATCAAATGCATTCATCATAAAAAGCATGTGGACAACATATAGATTGATAGTCTCTAATGCATCTCATATAATCTCAAAATCATTAATGTCAAGTGTACAATGATATCACAAAATGTGGAGAGATACATCAACAAAATGGCACAAAATCATAAAGTCCCCGACTACATAAGTAAATACATCAAGTCTCAATACATCAAATGTGAACACAAGAGCTATGTGTTGCTCCCCCCAGACGTTGTAGGTATCGTTGTGCCTATTACTGCACCACCAGATGGACCTGCACCTAGATCTCTACCTGATGGATCTTTGGGAGGTGGCCCAGTCACACCCCTGCTCGTCGTCCATGACTGACTTTGACCTAACCTAGCACTGAAAAACTGTGCATAACTAGGGGCAACCCACTATGCTGAAAATACCTAATAATATTGTAATCTATAGTACTTTGCCTCTCGGGCTACATGTCAAACCTCTCTCAGCATATCCCCTGCAGTAGTCCCCTTGGACACTCTCTACAATCTCTTAGCTAGGGCCTCTACTTGCTCACATCTCTATCTCACGACATCTCTCTCTACTGTCAGAGAGGTAGTCTATGCCTGTCCCTGTGCTAGTTGTCCATGTGAGCCCTCAACCTATAACTGTAGAGCATCAATTTGTGCCTGCTACTAATGAGAAGGCACACGAATATGAACCTGGGATGGTCATGTCTGTTGCTGTCTTGAGGGAACCATAGATCTCCTCCTCTAGGGTACTTTGAAATCTAGTATCTCTCTACCACTTGCATCTCCACCATCTCCATCATCCCCTCCATCCCCACCATCTCCCTCCTCATCATCACCATCTCCCTCATCCCTCCTCCATCTTGGTGCATGTTGTGGTGCTCTATCATCATCATCATCGAATGTTGATACTTGCTCATTAGGACTAGATATCCTCGCTACAACATGTGTGAAGAAATACTCCACATACTCATCCATCATCACACTAGCTGTGATCTCTAGATAGTAATCCCATACCTATGCCTGTAATCCAAAATATTCCTTGCAAGCTATATCATAGGATATGGTGGGTCCCCACTCTGGAATATCTTGATGTCTCTGAGCATATAATGCAACTCCCTGGGGCATCCCCTGCACTCGGCCATACTGATGAAGCACCCTCATGAGCATGAATCTCTTAATCACAAACCGAGTTTGTCCAATCAAATATCTCAATGTGCAAACATATGGAATCTCAAAGTTATCCTTGGGCCACTGCTCAAAATATAAATATGGTCACCATGTGATAGTCCCTAAATCATCGAGCACTCACTACCAATACTCTAATTTTCCTAGTTTGTGCTGGACAATACCACTTGTGTACCCGAAGACATATGGCCTGCCAATTGGACGATCTCTATCTACCACAGGACGAGTAACAACTATATGATCCCGAGCCCAAATCTGCAGCAATGTCACTCTAGATGATAAAATCACAGCTCTAAGATACACCACCTAATGCAGATCATGATACGAATGAGCTAACATATAGGAACCCCAGGCATATCAAATCCCCTGTGTGAGAATACTCTCCAATATCCTGCCCCAACCAATGGACAGTCCCTTCGACCTATGGTCGGGACATAAGAAACCTCCAACAAATCTAGCTAGAACAGATGGTAATGGCTCATACGAATCAACCATATCCTGCCATGGGATCTTGTGCCCGCTAATCTCGTCATCAACAAAAATCCTCCTCAGTGCCTTGATACCTCCTTGCTCTATATGATCATAAATGATTAACTCTCCAACCACGAGAATCCCCAATATTCGGTACACATCCTCTAAAGTAACTGTCATCTCATCGGTAGCCAGATGGAACGTGTTGTGGTTGCTATGCCATCTCTCGGCTAAGGTAGTCAATAGTCCCCTGTTTATCCTATACTGGGGCATATCAAGCAAGAAAGATAAACCACATCATGCAATAACATCCAAATCTTTCTGCACCATACATGGAATCATATCCCAAGTCTTCGAGTAGCGCTCCTGAGACTGAAGAACTCGCAAGTCCTATAATCATGACATATCGCAAATCAACATTTTATCAATCAACCTATTAGTCAATCTAATCAGCCCTAATGAGATTTTGATCAAATCTCATAGAGCGTCTATCATTGAATCTCATCCATCATGAGGTCAATCATCATCTATCCTATCATTGAACCTCACCTATCATGAGGTCAATCATCATCTATCTTATCAAAAATCATCAAAAATTTCAAAAATTCAAAAAAATCCTAAGAATTTAGAAAACTTCCCAATTTATCTCCCAAGGGGGCATACATGCATCATCACTTGAAAATTAGCGGTTGGGGCATATTGAACATTTTTATCAGCACTATCAACAAAATTTTCTTTGAAGCAATGTCGCAAACACATCACTTCAAAGAGGGGAAACATGTATACACTCAAATTTGGTCTAGACGATTAATTAAATACAAGTTATTTAATTAATAGTCTTTAATTCTTCTACTTATAAATAAATTGAAAAAAATTATTTATATAGTTCATTTTCTCTAATTCTTCTAATCCTAAATCATTTTCTTCATGTCTTAATTAAATGAACAAATTTAATTAGTTTGTTTTATTTAATTAATCTCTTCTCATTAAATTTGAATTTAATTCAAATTTAGGTACATTTCTACTAACTTCTTCCACCTTCCACCTCATCATGTGTCTTAAGAAATTAAATATTTCTAATGTTTAATTTGACATTTATCCTCAACAAATCCTAACCAATTTGGGACACTGGGCCTTCATCTCCATTTTATTCCTCTTCACACTTGGAAATTTGTTCTTTTAAAGGGAACATACTTCCCCTTTTCTCTCCCTCTTCATCTTCAACCGTCCATTCTCCAGATCAAATCTAGACCGTTGATTTCTACCACCTAGGCTCATGCCTTGGAAAATCTATAAATAGACCCTCATTTACAACAAAAAGAGAGAGAGTTGAGCATAATTACACTCTGCAAAATTTTCATTAACATTGTCATTTTAGTGAGCATTCTAATATTTGCATTTTAGCATGAAGTAGTTTAATCATGGCACTTCCATTAGCAACATCTTAATTATAGTAGTTTAATCATATCATTTCCATTAGCAACATCATAGTAGCATCATTATCTTTGCATATCATCTTCAACTAGTTTAGCAATCATGTAGTGTAGGAAACATCTCTTGCATTTCCAACATCTCTCATTCTTCAGGTTGTCATTTGGAAAGTCATGTGCACAAACAATCTGAGAGAAAAATGACTTAAAAAATCCTTGGAGATAGAGGACAATGAGACACCATTGGGGAATCGTTTGTTTCAATTTGATTGTTATTTGAATTCCTTGATATAATGTTTCATTGGTGTGTTGTATAGTTTTTAATTGCTTATTCACATTATTCATACACATAGGACCAAGCTCACTCTAAGTACTAGTTACCACCTACAGACTGATGGTTAGATGGAGAATGTAAATAAATCGGTGGAAGGGTACCTCTGGAATTACATAGCAGGACATCAGAAGGCTTGGGTGAGATGGATTCATCTATGTGAGTATTGCTATAACACCACTCACCATATGTCCATTCAGATGACACTATTTATGGCATTATATGGGTATGATGTGCCCAACTTTCTGGATTTGTTACTGAGTGACAGTAGAGTGCCTAGTGCTAGTGATCTTCTTTAAGAGAGCCAGGACATCATGAGGTTTCTGAAGGAGAACATTCAAAAAGCACATAATCAACAAAAACAATATGTAGATCACAAGAGAGTTGAGTGGCTGTTTGATGTGGGTGAAATGGCGTATGTGATGTTGTAGCCATACCGCTAGTCCACTCTTAGGAAGAGTGGTGCTGAGAAGATTAAGCCATGTTACTATGGTCCATTTAGGATTATCAGGCATGTTGGAGAGGTGGCTTATGAGCTCGATTTACTGACAGACAGTAGGGTACATAATGTATTTCATGTGTCACACCTTAAGAAGGAATTAGGACATCATATTGTTCCCTCTACAACTTTACCACCCCTAGATGACGAGGTAAATTGATATTAGTACCATAGGCCATCATTGATTTTAGAGAGCATCATTTGCGGAGATGGGTCATCGGGGAATATTTGATCAAATGGAGGGATTTGTCGATAGAGGATGTTACATGGGAGAGTGAGGACATCTTACAACATCTAGAGTTGAGATTGCTTAAGGACAAGTAATTTTAGGGAGGCCGGCCTATAATGTCCCCTTCTTAGCTCGCATCATTTTCTCTTGGATAAGCCTATTATTTGACTCTTGTAGGCTAATGGAGTTACTTAGAGAGTCCTCAGTGGGTGTTGTCAGTTTCTCTAGTGGCACTTTGTGGTGTTTACTTCTCCAAAGTTAGGTGATATTATGGATTTATCTTCAAGAGTTGATTTGGACTCATTTTGTACACACTTACTATTTATAGTAAGTAACTTGGTGGATTGAGTCCAATATTACTATTTGTGGAAAGGCACCTAAATGCTTAGTGAATGTCATGGTTGACCTCCTGGCACAATCAAAATCAAGAAATGATGATTTTTAATGAAGTAATGTATTTTTAATTATGATTAAAGTTAGCCAGGTTAATTATAATTAATGTTTTAAAGGTACATATCATAAAGTCATATTATAACTTCATTTAAAATGGGGCCATTTAATTATAAAATTCAAATGATAAAAGTACCTTGGTTTTGGTGCCCTTATAATGAGACTTTATGAAAGTCATCAAAAGAAAAGAAAATAATATATTTAAAAAGTCAATTACTTCATTGGAAATCATGCCTTTCTAGGGGAGTATAAAAGCTTTTTCAAAAGCAAATGAAAATTCATTTTCTACACTTGTCATTTATGAGCTTTTTGGCATTGGGAGAAGAGAAACCATGGTTTTTGCAATTTTTGGCATTGGAGAGTGTAGTTGCTTCAATGTTCGAGCTTCCTGAGGTTGTGAAATAGATTCTGAAGGTTGCATATCTTATTGGCTACAATTAGTAGCCATATTTGAGCATATTTGTGAAGTTTCTTGCAAGTTCTTGAAGGGTTTTCTATCTAAAATTAGAATACATTGTTTGTTGATCAACATTGATCATCATCTCCTTGTTGGGCCATACACAACCACAAATAGAGGCAGTACATTTCATCTTTTTGTAGATTGTATAGTCTTGTAGCTGAGGTGTGTTCTTCCTAGGTCAAATCGCCTTGTTTTGAGAGCTGAAATCACTTGCTAATGGGGTAGCTAGAGGACTGCAATACACCAACAACATTATTATGATGGAGAACTTAATCAACTATGCAAATCGACCTCTGTAGGGTTTTCCAGTTGCTAAATATCATCTTCATATTTTGTAAAGCAATCAATCCCAACATTCCCTGGTATGAGACATTGTTAAAGCATCATTAAATGCATCTATTGTTAGGAGTTGTTGTATTTTCTTATTTGAAAACAAATTTGAGCATTAAATTTTGAGCATTCATCACTCTATTAGCTACATTACTACTAGCATTGTTGAATTTGCATTCCTTTAATTTCCAAGCATTTAGTATTTGATATAGAAAAAGAAAAAAAAGCATAAAATCTCAAAAAATATAAAAGAAATGAGAAAACTTCAAAACACACAAAAAAAAATCAGAAAATAAATTTGCAAAGAATTTATATCAAGGAGAACAAGGGTTCTTACAATGTGAGTTTGCTTATTAAGGAATTGAATATATTTTTTATTGGCTAATGTTTCATTATCTAATGTTGTGTGGATGAAGTTATGCTTATTACTTTGAATTGCACTTTGAAATTCCAAAACAATTGATATTTTCTTTGAATGAAAAATGATTTATGTTAGATGATCTTTGTGGTTGTGTGAAATGTTTGCAGATTGAAGCAACACCCATAGGAAAATTATATTTACACAAGTGGGCATGAAAGAATAAAAAGACAATAGTTATGAGTAGTCGGAAGAAGACTTGGTTCGCTTGAGGATTTAAAAGTTGTAGCTTGGAGAGCATCTAAAAGAATCGATCTTGGCTACCACAAGGGTATCAACATAAAAAAATTCTCATTGCTATGAAAAGAAAATATTTGGAAGGCATTTATGGTGAGAAGATGAAGAGGGAGTCCAATTTTCAATGGTCACAACCGTGCCAGTGTGGGTTTTTATCTGAGTAAGGTGCAAATGAGATTGTTTCTTTTTTATTTTCAATTGCAATAAGTTTGATTTTATGGTGTATACTACTCACATAATGTCAAATGTGAGAAAAAGTATGATTGTTTTAATATAGATTGGTTGAACAAAAAGGAACATTTATATTTGATACAATATTGGAAAGTTTTATGTAGTAGTGTATATTTTTTAATGGGTTTTTGGATGTAATCAAATCTTTGAAAAGAAGAATTGAAGGAAACCCACGGCAACCTACAATATAATGCTTGTGATAGAGGGCTTTTACGATTTTCTGTCATGATTATCTTTCATGAACTATGCCAAATGTGTGGATTGTTAATGCCAAAGGAGGATTAATGTGGTAAGTGAGACTTATTGTTTTAAATTGAAGTTTGGATGTGTAATATTTTTGATCTTATTGGAGTATGCAAATAAGGGGTGGTAAATTTGATTCATTAAAGGATTGGTTATAAAAGATCCTAACAACAAATTTCAAATATAGATTTTAATTTTTCTAAGTATTTGTTATGTTTATTTTGGAATAGGAGATATAAGGGGAATAAGAGGGAATAAGAGTTAAATTTTTTTGTGGGGTTTGTTAGTTTTGGTATTGTATGCCTTGAAATAATAAGGAAAATAAGGATGTATTGTATACAAAATGGGAAAAACTAGTAAAAAAATTAAGGAAAAAGATGTTTTAGAAGAAGAATTATTGGAAGTTAAACAATCTAATTCTCAATTGATAGCAAGTATTAAGGAAGTTCATAAGAAAAAATATGAATATTTGTGTGACAAAATTAATCTTATAAATGAATCGGAAGATGTCAAAACAAAGAATGGAGAATTAGAAGAGCGATTGAAATTATTTGAAGAAGTTCAAAAGAAGAATGATGATTTAGAAGAAAAGTTGAAAAAGTTAGAAGAGGAAAATATATTACAAAATGATGAGATATCTAGATTTAAGGCACAAAAAACTCAATTAGATTAGTTGCTTAAATTATATCAAAAGGAAAATGAATGTTCAAAATTAAAATCATTAGTTTGTGACATCTCATGTAGTACAAAAGATTTATGTCTTGATAAATCAGTTAGTTTGTGTAATATCACTCAAGTTGTTTCTAATGAAGAGTGTAAAGATGAACATGATCATGAGAAGAATATTGGTTTCAAAATCATGCAAAGAATGGGATATACAGGTCAAGGATTAGGTAAATATGTACAAGGAATCACAAAGCCAATTGAATCAATTAGGAGGCCAAAGTATAGAGGTCTAGTTTATGTCAAGAAAATGGGAAAATATTACAAGTATGTTGAAAAGGTTGTACAAATATTGTACAAATATCAATATTTGTTTATCAAAGATAAGAGTAATCAAGCAAGGTTTGATGGTTTGCAAAGAGTGATAGATATTGTCTTGTAAGACATCAGGAAAGTTGTAGGTTTATGGTTGGATTGTGTGCAAGGTCTCAAGATTGAGGTTGGTGAGAGATGTCTAGAGTGTTGCAACATATTTTTTGGAGTTTTTATTCTTCAAAATATTCATTATGGGGGAGAAAATATGGAATAATGATCATTTTTTTTAATGACCATTTTTTCTCCAATGTTTATTGGGGGAGTATGTAGGATAATAAACATTGTGAACATGATTAGTTATTTGTTATGTAGTCATTTAGAATATAGTTATAAATTTTAGTTATTGTAGATGCGTAAAATTTACCAATTGACATTGGACATCTGATCCTGATCACTAACATCGCTTCATCCTGAATCATCCTTTGGTCTAACCATTCAATCAAAGGCCTTTATTTGATTAAATTCATCAATATTCCTCTCTTAATTAAATAAATCAGTTATCTAATTAAGTCATCATTTCCCGACAATTAAATCAACCAGTCTGATCTAATTATCCCTATTTAATTAAATAATCAATTTTATTTGATTAAATTTCTAAAGTCCATCTATTAAATTAAGTAAATTAAAACCTTATTTAATTTAATCTACCTTCATCCCCTTAGTTAAATAAATCAAAACCCTTTATTTAATTAAATCTTTAAATCATATTCTTCTCATATTTGATTTAAATCAACCCATAAATTTAAGTCAAATAGGTCACATCATTTAAATCCTTCATTAAATTAATTAACCTTGATTAATTTAATTTCTTCTCATGTCCCATCCTCCATATTTTGCCACTTGCACATGAAAATAGAGTTATTTGATTTATTAAATCTCTATTTATCTTCAACATGGCATAAAGGAGGAATATTCTTCAAGTTTGAAATTCAAATCTAAGTTGACTTTGTCCTTCTAACAAGGCATTCACTCCCTCTTACAAGTCCTTTTGCATTGAGCCAAGTGGCCATTACTCCATTTGACTCTCCCTTCACCTTGTCATTAATACAATTTCAAAATTCAAATATTGGCATTTATTGGCACATTCATCAAAATTTGCACATCCTTGGCCCATTCACATTTGGACAAGTGACACCTTGCCATTGAATGAAAGATAGTCCCACAATCTATTTTTGGCATTCTTTCAACTTGACATTCTATAAATAAGAGGCTTCATTCCTCATTTGATCATCCACAACTTGAGTAAACTTACTAAACTCAAATCTTTAGCAATCTTCATCCATACTTTTGAGTTATAGCTAGGTTATGTAGGTTTTTATCTTGGAGCATTCATCACTCTTCATCAAAGTGGATCAACTTTCATCACCAAATCACCATTGCATTATTGGAGTTGGGAAAGGGCCAATTTTCACATCAAATTGGCACCAATTCCCTCAAGAGATTAAGAGTTTTCTTTGCTTTAGAATAGGATTTGATATGTTTTAAGTTTTGTTGTGTTCTTCATTTCATTTCCTCTCTCTTTTGCAATTTAAATGAATTTCCCGAGGAATCATGTTACTAACCTTGCATTTGATTTAACTTATTGATTGTTTTTTGTGTATGTGCAAGTTTGGAACCATGGTTCACAGTTATGATATCGAGTCTATATATACAACATGTAATGCAAACTTGAATTAAATTGAATAAAATGATTTTTGGATTGGTATATCTTTTGTTGTGACATTTTTCAGTTTATTTGTAATCTTTAAATCCATCAATGCTGAGTGAAAGTGGGGTTGCTCCTATTGAATCAATTGATATAGTGCATCTCATAAGATATTTAAAAAGAATTGAACAAGTGGAAGTAGGTAAATGGTCTAAGATTGTTTTAAATAACATTTTGAGCAGAAAAAATAAGACTTGGATGATGCAAAACAACAAATGGATGAGTAAATGAAGTATTTACTTGAAAAGGGAAAATATTACAGGTATGTTGAAAATGTTATACAAATATCAATATTTATTTATTAAAGATAAGAGTAATCAAGCAAGTTTTGATGGTTTGCATAGAGTGACAAATATTGTCTTATAAGACATCAGGAAACTTGTAGGTTTGTGATTGGATTATGTGCAAGGTCTTAGGATTGAGGTTGCTGAGAGATGGTTAGAGTGTTGCAACACATTTATTGGAGTTTTATTCTTCAAAATATTCATTATGGGGGAGAAAATATGGAATAGTGACAATTTTTTTCTCCAATGTTTATTATGGGGGAGTGTGTAGGATAATAAACATTATGAACATGTTTAGTTAGAATATAGTTATAAATTTTAGTTTTGATATCAAGTCTATATATACATGTAATGCAAAAGAATTAAATTGAATAGAATTATTTTTGGATTGGTATATCTTCTATTGTGATATTTTCAGTTTGTTTGTAATCTTTAAATCCATCAATGCTGAGTGAAAGTGGGGTTGCTCCTATTGAAGCAATTGCTATAGTGCATCTCATAAGATATTTAA
Source organism: Sequoia sempervirens (assembly GCA_007258455.2). Classification (NCBI taxonomy): domain Eukaryota; kingdom Viridiplantae; phylum Streptophyta; class Pinopsida; order Cupressales; family Cupressaceae; genus Sequoia; species Sequoia sempervirens. The sequence continues at coordinate 95,468 of VDFB02088327.1, forward strand.
AATGAATTGAACAACTGGAAGTAGGTAAATGGCCTAAGATTGTTTTAAATGACATTTTGAGCAAAAGAAATAAGACTTGGATGATGCAAAACAACAAATGGATGAGTAAATGAAATATTTACTAACAAAGAGATAAAGGCTTTTGTTATGGATAAATTCTTCAAACACAATTGGAGTAAAGTGCTATGGAGAAAGGAGAAATATTATATTAAGGTATTCAACTCTACATGTAATCATCGACAAAAAACGTACATAGGGCTAGTATTCTATGGAGAGTCAAAATTCTTATTGCTTAGTTAAGAACTAATTATCATCAACTTCATTGTGAAATGTGGCAATGGAAAAGGCCAAAAGAAGCTTGGGAAAAAAGTGTCATATATCCCCCTAGGACTTGTATTTTTTCTTGCATGACCCCTAGCTCTGTGGTAATTTGGACTAGGGGAGGATTTATGACCCTATTATGATAAACGAACTTCTATGAGTGTGGTGATTATGTTTTGAACATGCTACTATTATTGAATATATGCATAACTTTATCATGTTTTGGTTAAATTTAAATGTTTGATTTTTATTTATACTGACTCAGACTAATGACTCGATTGGTGCACTTATGTGAGGTTTGTTGTTGGATGAAGGTACTCAGGGTGCAAGATGAGGTGGATTTTATGGCACGGTGATGAGAGATGGGTAAACTTAGAGCTAGACCGCAATGACAAACTTCTTAGGTAACTTCGCCTTAACCTAAGGTTTATCGAATTTAGGATATAGTAAGAATGTTGTTAGATGATCTTGATAGTTGGACATACAAGGTTGTCTAAGGTGATAATTCCACAACCATGAATTTAGTTCTCGAAGATATTAAATTATCTTGTAACCTTGGAATGTTAGGCATTGAGGCTATTGCCATCGTTTGTTCAAAATACATTAATGTTAGTCAAATTATTACGGTCCATTAAAATATAGCCGATAATATGAATTGCTGGGTAAATGTGTATAAACAAATATAATATTCAATAATCCTATATAAACAATTAATAAATAGTAATGAAATAAATGAAATTAAATATAATTCCTAAAAAAAAACTCCTAATTAATAAATAAATAAAAATAAAATAAAATAAGCAAAATACAAATAAAATGTATATGGTTAAATAAATTAATTATATGCGAAAAACTATGGACTTGGAGAATTACATGAGGGAATGAATAAATTAAACCCATTGAAGGAAATAAATGTAAATATATAAATAAAAATAAAAATAAGAATGAGAGGCCAATAATTGAAAACTATAGAAAGACTAATGTTTTGCAAAATGAAAAGAAAAGGGAGGATTGCATGAGAGAAAAGGGAGAAATCGAGCAGAGCTTTGGCGTGGAGGAAAAGGAAAACCCTTGACTGCCAAATTAATGCCGCCTACCCCTTGCTACGGTCGGGAGACAACTTGCATTGATGAGGAATGGTGGAAGCATGGAGATCTTTCCTTGAGAAGGCATGGCGACCCTTGAAATGGTACAAAATTTGCAGAGCTTGACTAAAAACAACACACTTACAGGAAACCTGACCCCTTCCTCTTTAAATCTGCACTTTGGGAGTTCATTGCAGTCAAGAAAATAGAGGAGAACAAAGAAGGAAGGGCGTCAGAGTGACGAGTGGAGCGCAGGAGCAAGGATAGAGCAGCAAGTGTTGATTCAACAAGTTCAAGCTACAAACCCCTGGGTAATGAGACACCATATACCAAGTTCATCTCCCCTATATTTATTCTTCTCATGAGGGTTGCATAATGTTTCTCAATCTAGAAAATAATAAGTCTCTTCTGTCATTTTCTGGTCTTTAAATCACACCCAATTGCTGGCTTGAAACTTCACCATTTCATCATAAAATCTATGGGGATATTCAGTGCAAATGAATATATTCAATCTTACATGCCGTAGTGAGCCATAGTCTTGACCATTGATGAGAATATGGCATCGTAGCTAATTTTGAAGAGTCTGTTTATTTTTCTTGCAGCACCATATTACCTAAGTGATATCTGTAGCTATTTGTTTTAAATCCTTGCCATAACTTTTACTTCTATTTACTATGTTGAAGGAAAAAACATATATATATCCATAACCCGTTCTAAGCCATTCATTATGGAACTAAACAAATATACAACTCTCTATACCAATATGAATTCTTTGAAACATCAACAAATAAAGCATAACTGGTGTCAACAGTGAGATGTATGCTCTCAACAAAAAAATTATATTTATATTTTGATAGGGGTTTCAAACTGGGGTGGCTTTTAATAGCAATCTTTATTGAGTACTATGTCAATGAAGTTTTAAATCCTACTGATGTTGCTATATAGGCTTTGGGAATTCAGCCTAGTGTAATTTACCTTCTAAAATTTATCCCACTCTATTTATTTTGGGCACTAAAATATGACTACTCAGAAAATAACATAACAATAGTAAACTCTTTTCATTTCCAATCTTAGCCTGCCATGTGTTGCTGATATAGTTGAATAAGTGGAGATATCTAATGGAACTAGATATAATAAATTATATGTCAAACTGGTACAACCTAGTACGATCGTTAGTAAAGAATAAACAAGCCTAGGGAATTAAGAAATGAGGTTACACGTTATGTTAAGAGGAATTAGTTTCTAAGATAGTTGATATTAATGGAAACTGATAATATTGTCTTAAATGGGGGGTATATAACATGTATAAATTTACACCTTGCAAACAAATGGATATATATATCTACCTCTTTGGGTTGGGAAGTCATAGGGATTGTGGGCTACCAATGGAGAAGGGCTATTTATTCCCACCTTCGATCATAAGGAGTTTAGAAGTAAGTAATGCTTCCTTTATATGCACCTTTTGGAGTTCATTAATGGCTGAAATTATACTTAAAACAACTGCAACATCTTTTGGAACCAAGGAAAATGGTAGTATAAACCATCATGAAATGGGTAGCATGTTGACTACCTTATTGGCATAAGTTAGGAGAGAATACTTACCTCCTTTTGGTTGAGTAACAACCATACAATTCAAAATGAATGAATTTTGGAACCCCAAATGTATTCCAACACTAGAATGGGTAGTTAAACCTTGAGGGTGCTATGTTAGAACCTACTTATTTTGAGTTAGGAATCTCTTTCTAGTTATAGAACTAAGTTGGATGTAGGTGCTAACTTTTACGACAACGGATGGAGTAGGACCCCACGAGGGCATAGGTCAAGGTGGTAATCATCTGAAACGTAGGCTATTCAGACTATCCATCCTAGGTGATCATTGACATAAAATTCTATGGCGCGCTCAAAGATAAGCTTATCCATGCTCGAGATTGACAGGGGTTAAGGAGCATAGTATACCAGTGAAATGTTAGGTGTACCTTTGGAAAGTGGGATATATTTTTCTAGGAGCATGTGGGCCATGGACACAACGACATGCCAATGAGGGACCACTTTGTTTTCTTAGCTGTCCGTTGGATTGTAGGAAAATGAATTTCTAACGAAGCTTAAGTAGGTAGTAGACTAGACATACCTCATTTCATTGATGTGGTATAACCGTATAAGGTTGGGTATCTTAACTTATCAAGGCTGGAACACCATGGGTATATGGTCATTAGGATGTTGGTCTTGCATGCAAAAAGCTAGTATAGTTGCCAACTCTCTCATCTCGGGCCACAAAATATGCTTGGAGGGGTGGATAGGGATTAATCCACATGGAGGGATCATATTGCACCCCTAAACTGAACTAAGGTAGGTAGAAGACATGAAGTCCTCATGACCTTGCAGAGCAATTATGGTAAGATTCAGGTATTATTATTTTGGATTTACTTCATGGCTTCTCTATTCTAATCACTGGCATTAAGGTTTGATTAGTTGTATGCATATATGATAAATGCTCTTGTTGTTGGAAATAAATTGCATTGTAGAAAATGGTAGTAAGCTAACTTGATATCATGAATATAATGTTGGAAAAAAATAGTGCTCTTTTTCAGTGTTTTGTTGGGGTTGTCATTATAAAAAGGGTATGTATTTTTTCACTACTGGGACAATGGAATAAAAAAAACACTTAATTATGTAGTGTGATCCCTTCAATGACATCGAGTACAAACATGTAAATATTTTGACTGTTGGTTCTTAGTATAGTCTACTCAGCGAGGGGACTATTGAGAAGTTGGGGGAGCTCATCATCAATTTGGATAAAAAGGGATTAAAATGCAAAAGTAAAAAATGACAAGGCTTATTGTCTCATAGGCTATTTTTAGTCTCATGGATGTTAAAAATTTCCATGCATGCATGTTGTAAAGGCATATCCAAGCATGTGATTAGAATTATTAGGGGAGAGGGTTAGATGATGGTGTATTTTAATTTTGGAATTGGTCATAGATAAATGGATATCACACCAAGATTCCAAATTGTTATTGTGGATAGTGTCAATTATTAATATTGTTATTTTTTATTTTGAATTTGAATTAACATATTTTTGTCCTCCATTTGATCTCTGTTAAAACTTGTCTATTATTCAAGTTTTTTTGTTAATTGAAAAATAGGAAATAAAATTACATAGAATAAGGTAGCTAGTAGGATACCAAGAAGATATGAGAAATAATTAAACAACTAACATCCCATCAAAAATTAAATAACAGTCCACAACATAACAATCATTCCACAACAATAGAACATAATTAAACTCTAAACTTCAGTAAACATTGCAATTTTTTGAAACACATAGTATACTCTTCATGTAGCTAGAGAATTTGATATTTAATATTATCCAAATGATTATCTATCTTCATATGCTCTCTGGGAACTCCTTGCAACTTAGAACATAAAAAGACAAATTGGAAAATGATATCAAACTAAAACTTTAGCATTTATGCTTCGTAATGAATAATATTATTTGAAAACATTATTAAACAACTACTTTTCCATATATTAAGAAAAATAGTTTGTTTCATAGAATCTTACACAACAATATTATGAAGACCTAAATCCAAAATAGCTTCTTTCCAACATAGAACATGATAAAAAATAACAAGAAGAATCTTGAAAATAACATCCCATTTTTTCTAGCTCATGAATGGCCCTAGAAAATGTGCTTCAAACTTCCATTGTGTTGACAAAATGGAAATTTAACTAATTGAACCATCATATATTTCAACTTTTGTAAAAGTTTTCAAGCCAAAATTTGAGAATTAGCCTCAACTTTGGACCTCCAAACTTGAGCACTCAAATTTTTCCATGTCTTTTCTTAGAACTTTCATTTCTATTTTTGGTCAATCTAACATTTAATGATATAGTAGGAAGGAATTTTAAATAAACTTATTTTAAAGGAAAGAAAATGAACTAATATCAAGATAGCCACAACCAAACCTTGAAGAGAGTATAATGCAGTAGAGTGCAAATCTTCATAACTAAGTCTATAGCCCAACCAATGATTTTACAAATATAACATATTCTTTAGACTTATTATTTAAACTAAAATTTGTAATGCTTTACCAAGTAGCCTAGTCCAAAGTATTAAAATCCTAGATGTCCTCAAATAGTTGAACCCCTTTATTGAATAAATAAAAATTTTATCTTGGAAAAGCAATAGCCAAGAGATGACCTTGATATTGAACCAACATATTTCAACAAATAGATGAAGAACTAAAATTGAAATCATGTTGTAAAGAAGAACTTTTCCAGTTTAAACATTTGCAATCTTGCTTCTAAGCTTTTAATGTAAAAGAAATGAAGCTTGGTTTTAAAGAAGGGAGAAAGCAAAATTTTATCTAACCATTTGATAGATGATAATTTTCCTTTAATAGAAGCAAGGATAATGTGATGAAAAACTAGATTTTTGCATGGCTCATCTCTAGTAACAACTCTAATTATCCATTTTGTTGACACATATATCCCCTAGGTTTGGGGATCCAATAGGCCCAATCCACTTTTAGCTTTTGGTTGAATACAATGTAACCATGAAGTGGACTTAAAACCAACATTACTATTCCAATTTGACCATAAAAAGTGGTGAATGATTTTATTTAAATATTCATAACCTTTTTTAGAGGGCATCTAGAAAGAGGATTAATACACATAGGAAGCTAGGAATAAATGGTTCACGACTTGGATCTTGCTATATAATGACAAAAAATTGTTACCCCAAGTATAAAGTTTGTTTTTAGCTTAGTGAGAAAACGGTTCCACATATCAAAAAAGGGAACTCCCAACCCAAAAGGGGTACCCAAGTAATGAGATTGCCTATGTTTTATTATCTTCTACTCTTTAGGAATCCAATAATTATCTAGATTCATTCACACCATGAGAAATTTAGTTTTCTGATGCATTAACTTTGAACTAGAAACAAAACAGTAAAGATTAAGGACATCCATCACATTATTAATATCCTCTTCAATTTTTTGAAGAAAGAGCATACTATCATCAACATTTAATGAGAGTTAATAAAAAAAACATTGTTTGGGATGGAAATATCCTTAATCATATTTATTTGATTGTATTTTTGCAATAGATAACCAAGAGAATCAACAACAAGAACATAGAGAAAAGGTGACCAAGGATAGCCTTACCCGATTGAGCATTGTAGGGGGAATGGATATGTCAATTATTTATTTATAATCAACTATGTATTTACATCTTTGAATAATATTTGAGCATGTTTACATATTTTGGGACCAAAACCCAACCATTATAACATCTTGAGGATAAAGCTCCAACATATTCTATCATAAGCTTTATTGAAATCAAGCTTAAATAAAAGGACATTTTGTCTCGATTGCTACACCCATTCAATAGTTCCCATGCCAGAATAAGATTATCTAGAATAAAAATTCCATGAAGGAACCCAATTTTCTCAAGCCTAACTATTCATTTTTCCACAGGTTTAATCCTTATAGTGATGTATTTAGCAATAAGTTTATAAGAGGTATTAAGCAAAGTAATATGATGTCATCCAAAGATAAAGTCTTCATTTTTCCCCTTTGAAAGGAGTTTGATTAGGCCTTTATTAATAGTAGGTCCTAAGGAACCTTGCTCCAAAGCTTCTAAATATAATAGATAAAATTATTCTTTAATATATTGTCAAATTATTTAATAGAATTGAATAGCAACACCATCAATCCTTGCAAGGATTTTGTTAGAGGACATTGAAAATATAGCTTGTTCCAAGTCCTCCAAAGATATATCACAATCTAAAAGTTGACCATATTCGTATCCATCTTCTTGGATATATAATATTTAATATAAAATAATAAGTTAATTGTGTGCCTTACCAATGTGAATCTTCTCTTAAAATCCTATCATAATAGTTCTAAAACAAGACTTTATTATCTTCTTGGTTTGTATGAATAGAACCAATTTCATCTTAATTTCTCCAATATATTTTTTATGTTTATAATTTAGAAAATTGAAGAAGCATTTGAAACCTTTGTTACCCTCCTTACCCAATGTAATATGGCCCTAATTTTAGCTCCTTTTCCTCAATAAATGTTAAGATTACAAATTTGAGATTCTACATAGACTATAGAAGCTTGCATATTGATATTATTTGGAATAATAATTAGAATTTTTTTGGTGTTTTTAGCTTCCATTAAAGGTATTTTTTCCTAACATTTTTCTACCAAGCCAATCTCTTAACCAAAAGCACATAATAGTTCAAAACATTATGAAATAGCATGGTGCCACCAATCCCTATATGAATCCCCTTGTTTTGGCTTAGGGATAGAATTCCAAAGGCCAGCTAGAGCAACGACATAAGAGCAATTTTTTTTTAATGGAAGGTATTAAGCGTATATGGTAACTTAGAAGCCACTATATTATTTTCAAACCATACAATAAAATAAAAGATAGGGAAATGGTTTGAGAGAGTAGTAGAATAATCTCCTCTAACACAATGACCAGAAGAATCTTGAACCACTTGAAGATTAGGGGATAAATAGAACCTATCAAATCTACTAAGATTCCTATTATCCTTAAATTTGTAATTAGACTAAGTGTACCAATTCTAGTTATGACTTAAGCGTTTATTATGAATTGGATTTATTACTCCCACAATGTTATGATAATACAACTATTTGTCAAGTTCTTCACTACTCAACTTAATATGGTTGGGCCAACTATGATCATTTGGATGTTCCACCATATTAAAATCACCTCATATCTCCCAATCACTATTAGGAATATTTTTAGATATCCAATCCCATAAATCACTTCTTTCTTTTACAATATTGGAAGCATAAACTAAGCAAAAAAATAGGTTGTTCATTGATAAAAATTAGAGCACACACACAACTATGTGAAGGGTCCTTCCTTTTATCAAATAAAAAATAATACACTCATGAAGCCAAACCAATGACCACCCCTACCTTCTCTATGCAACCCATGCAAAAATTTAGCATCTCTCCATACATTGGATAGAGAAGAAGCAAGGCAAAGGCCATTGAGATTGACTTCTGAGAGAAAAATAATACCAGGTTTCCAATTAATATTTACATCCTTAACTCCATATTTATGATGATGGAGAGAAATCATTCTTACATTCCAAGATAGAATTTTGTAAGTCAGGGTAGAGAGGATTCAAAAGGGTCTTCTCGTGGCAAAGCATCATAATGGTTAGCAAGAGAGATAGGTTGATCAAAAGTTCCTTATTCTTTTGTAGCAAGAGGTGGAGATTGGGACATATTGATGTAGATCAGGGTAGAAGGTGTCTAAAAAATCACAATTCAACAAATTTTCCAATTCAATGGCCTAAACACATCAAACAAGAAGATTTCCTTCACAAATTTGCACTATGCCTTTAAGGGCAGCAAATAGGGTTTTTGTGACGTAATTTTTATATGACAATTCAAACCCACAACCTAAAACCTGTTTTGGATACCCATTAATCCTTTTAACAACATATCCAATTTTTAGGGTGGATTGTTTTGGAACGTAAGGGTCAAAAAATTGTTGCTACACTTTGAAAAGGCCTAATTAGGCTTGTTTGAATGACTCCCAACAAGGTTTTCAAAACTCAAATCACAAATATTCATAAAAAAAGCCCAAACATGTCCAATATGGTTTGCACAAAAATTTACCACCCTTTCAAAACACTTCCCATGAGTTTTCTATCAAACCCTACCATCTATGCATCATTTGTGCCTGAAAACATGAAGAAAATCAACTAGGGCATCACTCAAACTTATATTTAACACCACCCCCAACTCCTGCCACTTCATGGAAAAAATACCCTACCCATCTACACCCATTCCACCAATTTTCAGACCATTTCATTGGTGGAATGGGTCAAAACTTCATTTTTCTCCTCTCAAACCCTCAAACAGGGTTTTCTAAACTAGTTTTAGAAAAATGACTATAAAATCCTCAAATCTCAATGAAATATTATGAGACAAATTCAAAAATGAAGCTAACTCATCCCTCCATAAATTTCAATGTGCAAGAGATCACCTACAAGCCGTACAAGGCTGTACCAAGTGCTGTAGCAGCAAATTTTTCCTTCCAAACACAAAAAACAAGAGCTTTGGTATTCAAATTTTAAAATTTTACACCATCAACCTTGTTCCAACATAAACACATTCTTTTTAAGCCTTAACCAACCCCAAAAAACTGACCTCTAACTATCTTTTAAGTCTCATGACTGTTTAATTTTCCTTTAGATCAAAAGATGCAAAAAGTGCAAAGTTGTTTTGACAACTTTTACAACTTTTTGTGCAACTTTACAAACTTGACCAAATCAACTTCCAAATGACTCCAAACCTCCTAACAACCTAAAATGACTCCAAAAACATCACAAATTGTCTTTAAGACCTTATTACAAACCAAAAGACTCAACATACATGTAACTCTTTGCAACATTTTCACATTAAGAGCCATGGTGCCCTGCACCATACTCGGGCAAAAAGGAACTCAAGACCCCTTGAGGATAGTGCTACCACATTAGATCCAAGCTTGATTCCATCATTCTATGATCTACAAGTGTTTTCTCCATCAGACAATCACTTCCAATGAGCCAAAAACTGAAAACATGCTTCATCCTTTGTCTTGTTGAACTCTTTGGCACTCAAGTCATGCTTCAACTATAGAAGTTTGTTTGGTAGATGATTAATGATATGTATTTCACTTGAAACTATTGTTAAACCTGCCCCTTTACCTATTTCCAAACCTCTTCCATGCTTGTAATGAACTCCCTTGCTTTGCTTCTTTGGTGTATGTTTGAATTTTCTCTTTTTCCATTGCAACTCATCTTTGATCTCTTCACTCTTCCTTTCCATCTCTCCCATCTGATGCTCTGCCCCTATGACTACCGCTTCATCAGGTTCAACCTTTGATTGGAAAGAAATAAAATGACCACTATCCTTTCCTGAAAACACTGAATGTAACACCTCCTCTAGCCTCTCATCAAGATACCTTTTAAACCAACCTTGAAACTGCAAAACCAATTCATTTGTGACCTTCAACAAATCTGATTTTGACACCAACTCAACATCATTTCTCTCAAAACTTTGATCACTCTTCATGTCTTTTTTCTTAGTATCTTCATATTTAGTGGTGGAAGCAAACTCCACGTGCTTGTATTCCCTTACCTTTATGAGTTCTTTCCTACCAACCATCATCACATTGGTTGCCTTGGTTTGTCCTTTATCATCTTCTTTCAAGGGTGTCAAAGTAAAAGAGATTCCATCTTTCTCTCTCATAAGTATTCTACCTACCATCATACAAAGCATGGCTATCAAATTGCCAAGTTCTCCCTAGCAGCAAATGAAAAACATCCATAGGCAACACATCACATAAAATATTATCTTTGTACCCTCCTATATTGAACTCAACCCAAGCTTGCTCATTAACCAAAACAAATTGACCCTCATTCAACCAAGAAACTTTATAAGGAGTATCATGTGGTATTCTAGACAATCTAAGTTTTTCAACCATCTCATTAGAAACCATGTGTAGACAATATTGTATATGTCTGGGCTGTTGGTATGAAGATTTGGGGTTTGGGTTTTGAAAACCTTGTTGGGAGTCATTCAAACAAGCCTAATTAGGCCTTTTCAAAGTGTAGCAACAATTTTTTAACCCTTACGTTCCAAAACAACCCACCCTAAAAATTGGATATGTTGTTAAAGAGCTTAATGGGTATCCAAAAAAAGTTTTAGGTTGTGAGTTTGAGTTGTCATCTGAAAATTATGTCACAAAAACCCTATTTGCTGCCCTTAAAGGCATAATGCGAATTTGTGAAGGAAATCTTCTTGTTTGATGTGTTTAGGCCATTGAATTGGAAAAGTTTTTGAATTGTGATTGTTTAGACACCTTCTACCCTGCTTTGCATCACATATGTATCACAACTAGAGGAGGAGAAGTAGAGGCCTGATCCATAGATTTTAAGTTTTGGTGGGAAGAATGATGAGGAGATCTTTGAGAAAACAAATACCCATCATGACTCCCAACTAACCTAGAAGGTTCCTTTATTTTTCTTATTAATCTCTAACCATATATCATAACATCTTTGTGAGATGATTTGAGAATAACAAGAGACTTATTATTATTTTGGATATCAAAAGGTGATTGAAGCAATTTTTGTGGGGAAACAGTATCCTTGGACATAATAGAAGATTGAGACTAGGGTTTCATTTGTTGTTGACTAGAGGGGGCCAATACTTGAGGCTGCACAAATATGTTCCTTCTAGTAGGAGAATCTCTTATTAGGCGATCTTCTTTTAAATAGTAAAAACAAGCATTAGGTTTATTTAAATATACTAAAGGCTAGTAAAACCCAAACATAGGGCCAATTAAATTGAGATTTTTAGGTAGTTGGTTATTTAAATCCATCTCAACACAAAACATAGGATACACCCTTAATATAGAAAAATTGTTTACATTATTTTTACGCCAAATTACTCTTCCATATGATCTAAAGACAAGGTTTAGAAATGGAAGCTCGACCCTAGGTTTAAAGCGATCTAAAAGGGATTTTCAAGTGAAAATCTAGGTTCCAAGCTTGTAAATAACATAGTTTCTCACAAATAACCCAAGTACTATATTACAATACAACTTAAGCATGCTTTATTGCAAGAGATGTAGCCTTTACCTAACCCTCTCAAAGCTTCAATTTCCTAGCCTCTATTTTCCCAATTTAATTTGGCCCATTTGTGAAAGTCTAATTCTAAAGGCATACCTCTTAATAAAACAAAATTACATATCTATGTTGAAATTCAACAATATAATCCATCACATCATAAAGGAGCATAAATTAAAGTCTTAAACTATAGTCAAAAGCTTCAAATCCTATACTAGAGTTATCCTTGTGCACTGCCACCTACATGACAAGTATTAACCACATAGGAATATTGCAAACCATTATTGAAAACTACATGTAGAAGGATTACACTGACCTCAGCCTCACATTTAATTTTCACAAAAAGGATTGACCATTGTATTCTTCATGCTCATTCATTTTCATGTGGAGACCTTAAGTTTTACATAATTCTACTAATGGCTAAACACAATAACATGATGCATGTGCAGTTTTTAATTCTCTTTCATGATATGCTTATAATTGTATGTGTTCAAATAAAGAGCCATGGGATTGTTACTTTCCACATACCATCAGCCCAAAAAATAGGCATACAACTTTAATAATATTGCTCTCAAGCTCATAAGAAATGGTTCATATGGTATGGCTTATGAACTCATAAATTTTGGGTTTCATTTTATTTTTGTTAAATATTCATTGATGAGTGCAACCATTACTAATAATGCATATTTTTAGACCAAATATATTACTAAATATATTATTGGATATTAAGTTTTTTGTAGACATCAAATTTTAATGTGTTACTCGCAAAATCATAATTATTTATTTTCTTTTATTTGCTATTAAATACGTTCTTCATTAGTGCAATGGTGATTTTTCTAGTATGTTTTGAAAGAGACAACAACTGCATGGATTAAGATACATAGTATATGGGATATATAAAATGCATATGTAGTGTATAGGAAAGCATATATACATAATGTGTATAAGCTATAACCAAGAAACCATGTGAAGTGTTAGGGACTTTGAGAAATTGGTAAATAAATCTCCTTCCTACCCAAATGGGTAAAGTTGCACAATAGATGGATTGTATATACTATGTTTGTAGCCCATAAAAACCATATACATACCACATAAAGAATACACATAGGATACTTATCACTTTATATCTTATATCATAAGATTAAGACACTTGTTGTAATCTTATGTTATCATATGTCTCACCTTGGCTTATATAACCAAGAGGTTCTCTTTGTAATCTTTGATCTTCCATATTAATTCTATTTACATTATTTGATATTATTTTCATATTAGTCTTCTCATTTTTTTGTGTTTTCTATTAGGCCTCTAGATCTTGGGTGGCTATCTTTATAACTAAATCTTACATGGTATAATAGTAGGTTGAGTGTCTTCAATTAGATTTTTTAAGAGATCTTGAGTCTCGATCTATTGGTGGATATTAAAAAATTGAGTATTCTCTTTTCTTGCATCTAATAATGACCTAAATAATTAGAAAAGCATGATAGAAATACTAGATTCTAGGGGTTCATGTGGCTTTATATTGTAGGTTCCTATTAGAGTATATTGGTGCAAATTTCAGTTCACCATTGAGTTTAGGGTGTCCAAGAAAGGTAATTTATCTTTTTTATTTGTCCATATTGGACATGTGAGGCTATATCTACAATATTTTGAAGTTAGGAATTTGTTTCCATATCCATAAGGTAGCTACAATTTTGGAGCATTTTGGATCAAATTTGACCTTTCCATAATGCTTGGAAGAGCTAAAAGCTTAAGGGTCAATTGTGAAATCATAAAATTTGGACACCTTTTTTCTAGACCCTTAGTGATTTTTTTGAGCCCCTCCATCATACAATCACTTGTACAATTGTATGAACACTTGCATCATAATTTGTGTAGGTTGATGTAGAAGTTTCAATCACAATAAAACAATATTCTAGTTTTTTAGAAATTTTTAGAAAAATAATATATATAGGTGTATTGCTTGTGTAGAACTTCATAGGTAGTCACATATATTAGCATACATGATCTTGAGAGGGTGCCACATGGTACCTCTCCACAAGCTCGACTAGACCTACCACTTAAGCACCTCAGCCTTGTCATAGCCAAAATATTTTGATAGGATATGTTGATAGTTTAATATCACAAAACTATGAAAACTTTCCAAACCACTAAAGTATCTCATTGAGCAATTAAACCTTATAAAATAAGTAAATTTCAATAAATGACAATGATTTTCAACTACAAAAAGTGATTGTATAAAATCAAAAGGTATTTTCAAAATTTGGGAGCATATTTCATAAATAAGAGAACAATCCATCATAGGTGATGTTAACATCATCATGACATCAATAGACCAAGACCCCAACTAGTCTACCCTTCAAAAATTACATTTTTCGTTTGGAAAATGATCTTTAGAAGGCCACAACTCAATCATTCAAGCTCCTTTTTGCGATATTTTTTTATAATTGGGTTGGAATTTTATGATCTTCATATTGGTGTAGATGGTTCTTGATTCTGGTGTCTAGTTTTTTTAGAAATTATAGATTCTCACAGGTGTTGCTAAGTAGTTCTCATTCTGAGAACTTATGAGGCTTCGTTTAGGTTTATGTGATAACATTTTATAGTGTATTTTTAAAAGTGCATAAATTTTACCAAATTTATAATGGCGTGATAATATTAATCTCATTTTGTCAAAATAATATACTTTCATTTCTATAGCCAAATTTGACATTTGCATGTACTAAGATCAAGACTACTTTTATTGTCTTTAGCAAAGGAAATCTATAATTTCACTAAGTATAAAGTGATACAATCAGATATTACTAGGGGGATCATTGATTGAGTGAATTTGGGGGGAATCTTCTTGTGGTTGTTGTTGCATTCCTTTTGATTTGTGTTCTTTCTCTATTGCTTCATAATGCAGTAATCTTCGGTTCTACTTCTAACATCTTACAACTATCCTAAATAGAAATATAAAATAAATAAATTGCTAAGAGTAAAGAGGTAGTTCATGTGCTTTATGGTGAACCAACCAATGATGAAGTTAAAAGGAATAAGTGGTTAAGTATATGTGAAGGCATTAGCTATTTATATGTGTATGTCTCTCTTGTGTTGTTATTTTACATTGAACTTCGATATGAAATCACAAGTGATCCATTTCTTGAACCTTGTATTTTTTCTTCTCCATCTTCTATTGCTTTTGATAAAAATGGAGTTGCTACATTTGTGGCTCTTAATGATTCAGTACAATAGTGCATTCTTTATCTTCCAAATATAGCTACTTGGGATGAGTATTTGACAAACATTGATTTTTTTTTGTCAAGCTTATCTTGTAGACTTGGAGGATGTTATTGAGCATATTCATATTATGTTTGATGTTAGCTCTTATAGAGTTGCATCCTCTTCTTATATTTTATGGGGGGAGCTTCAAACCCTTACATTATTTCTCCACATGATCATTTGTAATAATTTTCTATTGGATTGCAAACTCTTGAGTAGCATTTGGAGGATTTGGTTTTGTCTTTGGATCTTGTTCTACATTAATCTCTACTAGATTATGGATTGTCATCTTCATTAGTTTGGCTTGGAAGACTTGACTTGGTAGTGGTAGTGTTTGGAATCAACATGGAGACACATAAGAAGAGTTCATAAAATTCATATATTTTAGTTTTCTTCCTTCATATTCCTTTTATGAATGGGAAGACGTCGTTCATACACCTTTTTTTTTGTTTCTTTTAAGGGGAGACATATTATTTGTTCATGGACCATATTCAACATATAGTTTTAAGCATCTACCGTTGGCACAAATTATACATTGAGGGGGGTTGCATGGTCTCTCTTCTTATATCTTATGAGGGGATTTTAAGTCACATGGGGTTTTTTCGTTTTCATGCTTTGAGAAAATTTTATTTTTCTCTTTTGTGAAGGATTTTTGTCCCACTAAGTTTTCTCCTTTTCTCTAATTGTGAGAGATTCATTTGTACATGGGTACCTAACAAGGCCTAGTAGCTTGGATCCATCTTTGTATATTTTTATTTATTATATTTTGTACATTTCTCCTTGAGTTGCACTTAAGGGTGGTTTGGTGTGAGGAGGGTGTTTTTCCTATTTGGTTCATCACCTAGGTCCTATTCACACTAATTATCTAAGTTTACTTAGGGTACACATAGGGTAATTATATTTTATATCTCATAGCATAAGATTACGACACTTTTCATAATATTATGTTATCACATGTCTCACCTTGGCCTATATAACTAAGGATTCTCTTTGTAATCTTAATCATCCACATTCATTCTATTTGCATTATTTGATAGGAATATAAGTTATTATTGTTATATTGATCTTCTTATTTCTTTGTACTTTCCATTAGGCTATGACTATATCCATAGCCAAATATCATAGGAGAGATGAAATAACTCATAGAATTAGGAGTCTAACTAGTAAGATAAAAAAACCTTCCATAAAAAAGATGTAATAGAATGAAGAGCTATATTGGTATAAATAATGAATATAAAATTATTATAAAATAATAAGATGAACTTGCTACAAAGGTAGGGATAAAAGCTTAGATGAAATCCTAGGAAAACTAAGATCATAAAAAGTGTCTTAATCCTCTGATATGAAACACAAAAACGAAGTGACCTAAGCAAGCTTTAGTAACTAGGTGTGAATGGGTCCCAAAGTGAAACTAGTTAGGCAATTACCTTTTTCACACCAAAAATTTTGTCATCAAGGGGGAGAATATATTAATCAATTCCAGTAGCCATGTTCATATCCTAAAGTAAGTGATATTATAACGGACCAATACATATATTCAATTTTAGGGAATCTACACCATAATACATAAGCTTGTACATATTTTGATTCATTTTTGGAGTGGTATAGTTTTAAGAAAAAATTTGGACAAAGACTTGCTTCAACCATTCTTTTTGGAGCATTAGTAGATAAAACCAAGATGTCTTGAGAACAAGGCATTAATTAAGCTAGAGGATATATTGGTCCTAATAGAACCACACCACTCCCATTAGGTTTGAAACTTGAAAGGGTGGCCTAATGGAAACCAATGGTGAAAAAGAACAAGGGTACCAAAGATTAGTTGTAAAAGAACAAATACCAAAGTAGGACAAAGCAAGATGAAGTCATTACACACAAAGAAAATAATAGCATCTACAACTAAATTGTGACATCTATAGAGAGGCATATCAATGAATAAAAATGAATAGGGACACTTCCTTATTTTTATTCATAAACACACACACACACACACACACACACACACATACCAATGGTGAAAATGAACAAGGGCACCAAAGATTGGTTGTAAAAGAAAAAATCCCCAAGTAGGACAAAGCAAGATGAAGTCACTACACGCCAAGGAAATAATAGCATCTACAACTAAATTATGAAATCTATAGAGAAGCATATCAATGAATAAAAATGAAGAGGGACACTTCCTATATATATATACCACATAAAAATATAAGATGTGATAAGGAAGATGAGTAGGATATAAGAGATGGAATTATGTCATATAAGAGAGGTGTGGATATATGTAAAGAGGGAGATAAGAACATGATGTATTGAGAGTTGTAATAGATATATTAGAAGCTATTATATATGTTGAGGATTTGATGGATATATACTACATGATATTATAATAAATATAGTTTATATTGTATATGTATGAATGATATATTTTATTTGATATATATTGGAATCTAGTGCACTAATGTGTAATCCACCATATATGTTCTAATTCTAATTTTTACACATAGCACTACCTGGTAAAAGTATATAACAACCACATATAAATAGCTCAGATCTTCAGTCTATTCTTTCTTACCAACAAAAATATAATGCATATTTAGAAAGATAAAACTAAATCATGACTATTGTTTTTTATTTCCTTATGGTATCTTGTTTATGAATTAAAAATTATATTACTTAGGCTTGGATCACAATCATTTATCACTTTCTCTCTCTAATATGTATTGCTTTAGCAATGAAAAAGAACAATATTTAGTGTTTGATAATCCATCTCTCCTTGTTAATGTCTATATACTATGAAAATAAAGCATGAACAAAAAATACTTGTATCATGTGTTATATTATCTCTTTATTATGCTTATGTATTGGAACTAATAAATGGTTAAGATGAACCTAAGTATGTTAAGATAGGTTTATGTATTCATTTTTGTGTTGGGATGAGAAAAGTATTGAATCTAATTAATGTTTAGAAAGGTATTGTATCATTTATATTTTTTTTATTATTGTATTCTTGTGAGTGTGGTGTTGGGAGGAAATACCTTTATGTCATTTAAGGGCGATGTTATCATCTCCCCTACCTTGTTTCCTTTATTCCCTTCTTGTATGCCTAGATATAAATTATACGTTTCTTTCTACCCTTTTGGTATGCTTATGAGTGTGGTATTGGGTAAAAATACCTACATGACATTTGAGGGTGAGGTTATAATCTCATCTACCTTGTTTCCTTTCACTACTTAGTTTACCTAGATATGGTTTTCCTCATGTGTTTTGTGTGATAGGTTCCAGTAGATTAGTATTCCACTTGTGTGTGTTAGTGCTACATTAAGTGTGAGATATTCACCTAGGTGTGATCATGCAATGCTTTGCTATTTGTGTTGAATTTGCTAATGCACAAAATGCTTGTCATGTTTTACCCATTTTGTACTTAGTAAAATTTAGCATTATAGGGTTTAGATATGTGCATAATTAAATAGATTGCTTCTTCATGTTATTTTAGTTAGATTTTTGAGGGAATTTTCCTCCTCCTTCCATCTAGACATACCTTTGAGTAGTACTCATTTAGGTGCCACATTAATGAGTTCCTTATTATCACTTAATTTTTACCTTCCATAGTTTAGCATGTACCATATGGGGGTCTATGCTATGCATCCCTTCCTCATGATCATTTTACCTCTTCTTTATTTTGCATGATCATTAACACACACACACACAGTATTAGGTGGGGTTGTGGTAGAAAAAATTATTCTATGTATATTGTATTATTATTTTTTTATACATTTTAGTTTAAAAATAATTTTATTTGTAATTTATATAATTTACAATGATAATTCATGGAAATTATAGAGTTACCTTGAGAGTAAAATATTTCACTTATGTTAATGTAGTAATCTATATAGTTATCATGAAAGTGTGGGGACAATAGTTAGTGAAGGAGAAGTAAGTGATCCATCAAAGTACCCTAAATAAAAGAGTAGAATTATAAAAAGACAAGGGGAAGAGATAGATAAAATATTGTAGAAGTGATTCATTAAGAAGGCTAAAGGAAATGAATATGTAGAGCATTAGTTAATTAGAAAATATAAGTATCAGATAAGCCTCATGGTTATCTCTAACTAAAGCTACTCATTATGGCTACAACCTTAAATATTTGTTAGACATGTCATGAGTAGGGAATAACTCCTTTTATGTCTCAAGCTGTATGATGCATGTGAATCCCCTGGTAATAGACAATCTTGTACCAACAAAACATATTTTTCTTTCTTTCTTTATATTCTTTGTTTTATAATTTTTTTGTGTGCCTTATGTATTATTTTTTAAATTTTCACTAGTAGGTTTTTTATTACTCTTGGATGCACTTGTATGTTAGAATAAAGGGATGGTATGTATATTTTTACCACATTTATTGATCTTGCTGAAAATTTGGAGTGTGTAGTAATGAATTATTCATATATTCCAA
Organism: Sequoia sempervirens; assembly: GCA_007258455.2. Classification (NCBI taxonomy): domain Eukaryota; kingdom Viridiplantae; phylum Streptophyta; class Pinopsida; order Cupressales; family Cupressaceae; genus Sequoia; species Sequoia sempervirens. Next base: position 115,245 of record VDFB02088327.1, read on the forward strand.
TATTGGTATTTAATTTTAGTTTTAAATATTATATTTGTGAACTCTT
>VDFB02088328.1:0-34914 GCA_007258455.2 Sequoia sempervirens
TATAATCCATTGCTAAAAATGGCAAGTAGAAAACTTGCATGTATGTAATTATAAGTTATGTTTTCCTTTGAAAGATTTGAGAAGGCCCCATCATATCATCTTGGGGCCAAAATCATTCCTTGCTTGGGGGTATGGCTAGAGCCCACGAGGCTCCATGACACCATTTCGGTAGGGTGGAGAGCAAGCCTTCATCAGTTGTGTGTCCTTTATTATTTTCCTTTAAATGTGTTTGCAATATGAAAAAAATAGTTGTTTTGTTGTAACTTGAAAAAGAATGGAAAGGAGCAGGTTCCATTGACATGTTGTTTCTATTGAGGGAGTTTTAGTTGGTTTAGGAGATTAGCAACTAACAAGATAGTCTTGACTTGTAAAAAATGTAGAAGTATTTCCTTCATGTGTAAGCTTCCCTTATTTGAATGTTGAAATAAAAATAATGGTATTCATCTACTAATATGTGATGTTGTGAAAAACATATATATATATAGAAAGAGCCACCAGATTTTTTGCTAGTTGGATTTATTTGTATTTTACCATATATTTGGACAAAACAACGACCTTTTTGATGCCTCTTTTTTTTCCTCTCACTCAGCCAAATGTAAGAAGGTTGTGAGCTAAGAAACTTCTGTTTAAAATGCGAGGTTCTTGGTCACTATGCAACATAAATAAATAAATATAGTTAGTTTAAAATAAAATGAAGGAACTCTATTAATTTATTTTACTTGCAGGTTGTGGTGTACTGTGTGTAAGAGAATTAGTATCTTCTTGGTAGAATGCATGGGATAAGAGCCCTTCAAAAGTTAGCACAATTACATAAACAACTAATGCATTTTAAGAATTATTTAGAGTCTGGTAGTCTCTACCTCCAAAGAAAATACAATATTCTGTATTTAAATTTTTTAGCTTAATAATACACTTTGAAACATAAATTTTTAGCCATGGATATCTTCTAGCAAGTTTTGGAGGAAAATGGATGGTTGGCAGTAATATTGAAGCAAAATAATAAAGTCTTTATTAATTTCATTGTGTATAAATGTACTCCAGGTTTCATATATTTGTATACTTAGCTTTTATAATAGCCATAAGGTTGCACCAGAATCAAAACCAATTTTGTCTCATTCTTTTCTGTTCAAAGATCTATTTGCATCCTATAGTTTGAAAGAAAAAAAAACAAGGCCCGAGAATAAAATAGTTGCAGCTCTTCGCCTCAGACTTTTATAGAAAAATGTGCAATCCTTCCAAATTAGAGGAAGGTGAAATCCTTAGCCTTCGAATCAACAAGTTGAAATAACTTGTAAAATAATAATAATAATAATAAAATGCAAACCTTCTTCTACACACGCTGCTATGGCACAAAGTCACATAAATTGTTGATTTTGTGAAAAAAATTTAACACAGTTGGCACCTCCTTGTCTGTAATAAATTTCTAAGTATCATAGTCCATGGCATAAGGGCTCATTCTGCAGGAAACCTTCATTGCAGTTTCCAACAACCCCTTCACAATGCCCTTGAACAGGGTTAGGGCTTACATTGGGAAACATCTACCACCAGGGCGCCATATCTCATAGTAGCAATAAACGCCTTTATTAGCACCCAACACAATCAAGAAGTCAAAAGAAGGGGGGGTAACTGCTAGCCACTTAGATAAGATCAAGTAAGATAATAGCCATAAGTTAAATGATAGCTAGAATGAATATTGAAATCTAGGGACATTGAATCATGGTGGTAACAGAAAAATGTGAGTATGATTTAACATGATTCAAGGAATGTGTAACCTAGTTAATTTCTAATTTCTACCCACTGCCTATTACTAGGTGATCATACCACGTTGGGCACATTATACCCTAGTTGTAGGCTCATAATTGTTCCTTGCGTGAAAGAAGAAAGTATTATATTACCCATGTTTGAATGTGTTAGGGGGATTCAATCAGGAATAGGATCCTTATTTAAGATCAACCGTAATTCATAAACTATATCACCTAATTCCAATTGGAGAGGACTTAAGGTGACAACAGGATTGATTATGAAGCGAAGGATGATTTCTTTTGGGGCGATATACAATAAATGCCAATCGTACCAAAGTAGGTTTCAAACCCTTTTCCCTTGTAGTGGTTTTTAAAAAAAACTTGTCATTGATACACACATCAGCTATCACAACAATGACAACCACTGTACAAACACTTTCAGTGAGTACAAGAATGTTATTATCATTCAAATATATATATATATATATATAAATATATAATAATGCATGTGCTAGTGTAAATGACGGTCAAGTACAAAATAAAAATGTAGATACACAAGACTATAGTTTCCTGCTACATTAAAATGTGGTAAATCAATGAATTAAAGAAAAGAGCAAAGCGTCATCCTTTATTCACTCTTCCAAACCGTTATAGTTTATTCATGTGCTAGAAATTTTAACAGTAAGAAGATAAGGGTAATTTTTTTGGGTGTTGGGTAAAGTCTATCAGTTAAGTAATAAATGGAATCTTAAACCCGTGGCTTTATTCTAAGATAAATTGTTCAGAATAATTTTACCATTAATTAACTATTAGTTTTAAGATCACTCTTCAGCAATTCGAATGATAAAGATAATATCTTAGTTGTTCAAATATTCTTGTAACCTGGATATTAAAATTAGAAAAATTTAGGGTTGATACAGCTTGTGTTGGGAAGGCAAGAAGTTAAAATGGACCACAAACATTATAAAATTTTGTTAAAACAACTACAGTTGCAAACTCAAATACTGTAAAAATATTATTTAACTTTGTCTCTCATAGTTTAGCTTCGGTTTCAATTTTCTTATTAGTTTTAGTTAACATTGATATCTCAAATGAATTTTAATCAATCGCTAAAAATAACAAAGCATGATTTGAACAACACGATTACATGCATAATGATTTATTATTATCAAAATCAATAATAAGAGTGGAATTAATATTAGTACTATTATAATTATTATTTTCCAATTTAACTTATTGATACTAAGAATTGTTATTAATGGGAGGAATATTAATATTTCATAGTTATAGTAAAATAATATAGAAATCAATATCAAGAAAATTAATTAACATCATGTGATAGAAAGGTCATTGAATAAATAAATGTGAAATTATAAATATTTTAAGAGTTATTAGTATTATAGCATAATAATAGTAATTTAAGTAAAATATAACATTAATGTAAAAGTAACTATTAATATAGAAGCTAAAATCAATTTAAACTATTGAGAACAAAGAGAGATTAAAATTATATGTAATGTCAATGCTGGTATAGAAATATCAAATAAACTAAAAGTGGGAGTTGTTAATTTACTGAAGGAGTAGTATAATATTGGGATAAAACTAATGATAAGATTATTGTAAATTGGAGAGTAAATTTTATTGCTAATATTTTGGTTAAATAGAGACAATGATATTAATGTTAAAATTGAGACTTAAAAATAATATTATTAAAATATAACACCTACTCAAATAAACAAATAGAAAAATAAGTAAATAAATAAACCATGTTGGAATTGAGGTAAAGTAGGTGAGAACTTTCCTAATACAAATGTGGGATGTATGATTGTTTTTTTAAAAATAGAATATTGTATGGGTAGGGTTTGAAGTGCAAAGTGAGGATAATAAATAATAAATTTTGAGTCTCATTGTTGAAGTTTATTTGATTGGTCAAAATGACTATAATATTTATACAATAATATTATTAAAATTTAGATTGTTTGAACAATTTAATTATATAATTATTAAAGTTTATTGAAAATAGCTAATTAAATTTTATTTGAAAATTTAGTTATGAGGAGGTTGTTAATGATTAAATTTGTAGTTAAACAACAATTTCATTTTTAAATAATACTATTAATTCTTGGGTTAAGGAATAATATTAATTTTGTATTCTATTTGGACATTTAAGAAGAATAATATTACTAAGTAATTATGACAATATATTGTCCTTATTTTAATGGATCATCGTTTACATATCTCTAGTATGCTTATAAGTATATGATGAGTTGTTGGATATGAACATGGTATACATGACTGATCATTGTTTAAAGATGTTATTTCATAGATTGCGGTCATAAAAATTAATTAAATATATATATATATATATATACCATTAAGGAAGTTTTGAACCTATCATTCTCCAACTTCAAGGTGCATGTGCCAATGCTTGAGCAAGCTAAATTAGCTCTGGTAAACCATCCTTAAAAAGAGCTTGAATTTATTTACTTATAAAGATATGTTAAGAAGTCACCCAACCCAGGTGTGTAGTGTGTACCATAGAGATATCCTACACCATAAACATTTAGAGAGTGTTAATTAGCTTAATTAATGGGTTAAAAAAAAACTGTTTGGATTTTCTGGTGTAAAGTTATGGACATGACAACATAAATACACATATATAAATGTATATGTACATACTTATGTATTTATGTATATGTACATACATATAAACAAATATACATATGTATGGATAAATACTTTTATATATGCACATCCATATATACATATGGAAATATATATACATACTTAAATATTCTTATATCAACAACAAAGCATCATGAGTTGATGAAATGAGTTTGATAGATTCAAATGCAATTAGCATCCATGTGTTAAGAGAAAAAAATGGTTCCATTCATAATAGTGGGTAGAACAAAAGTTGAGATTAGTGAATAATGGTGTTAAGCCTATAATTCAACAATAGATTGTGATTCATAGAAACATTAAAAAAGAGGGAGGAATAGACATTAAGGCATAAAATGTAGAGATGTAAAAAAGTATAAAATGATAGTGTAAAGGATAGAGCAACTTACAAGTGCCTTATTCTTTATCTCAAGTAGAAAAGACATAAATCACATGTGTCAACAGATACATATTCCATTCACATGAAATTATCTAAGCAGAAAAGGAAAAAACCCATAAAATGATAGTATAAAAGATATAGTGGCTTACAAATGCTTGTTTTGTTGCCTCCCTCTTGAAAGAGTCAAAGCAAATGACTAGAGAATGCAAATAGTCATTTGTTTGAAAAACTTGAAAGTTGGCACCATAAGCCATCAATAATGCCTACAACCCAGAATATTTCAAATTAGTCAATGTCGGAGCAAAGTGAATGTAGAAAAAAACAAACAATAGAGATTCTTCCATAAAATGCAGAGCTACAAAAAATTGTAAATGAACACTGTAAAAGATATAGTAACTTACAACTGCTTTTTTTTTTATTGCTAGTATGATACACAAAAATACTATTGATAGAGACAGATTTGAGCCTTATGAAAGAGTCTAATGAAGCAAATAAATAATGCAAAAACTGACAGTGAAAATGACATAGGATTTTGTAAATGGATCCTTTTCTTTCTGTGTATACAATCAAAATACATTGTCCCAATAGGCTGAGCTTTCACCTTCATGAAAGAATCAAAGCAAGTGGATAAACAATGCAAATGAAAAGTAGAGTGTATATATTTATATTGACTTGATAAAAGTGTGATGCAAGGGAAAAAAAAAGTAGGATACAAGGACATCACAATATCAAAAAACATTTGAAAGGTTATGTAACCTTTCCAATAGAAATGAGGCATCAGGCATTGTCTAAATTTCTCCATTCCTAATGCAAAGAAATAGTTTGCAATATAAGAGGGCCCATCGCAGGTGCACAGATGTAAAAACCTATAAAGTAGCAGTGTTGAAGATAGAGGAACTTATAGACACATTGAATTCCCCTTGCTAAAACAATACACATAGAACCTATCGATAGACAAAGATTCCACTCTTGTGAGACAAACTGAGTAGATTGAATAGCAATGGAAAAGATAAAAGTATAAAAGATATCGAAACTTACTAAAGTCTATTTTTTTGTTTATTGTATTGTACATATAAATGCAAGTTAGGCACTATATAAGCACAATATTTTTGTTAAAAAGAAATGCACGAATAGGAACATTCATTACAATTGTAGGTAGAAGAAAAACTATCAAACGGGACTGGAAAGGGTCTAGGAACTTACATATGCCTCATGGTTTGCCTGCAATAAGATAGACATGATACCTGTGAGCAGAAAAAGATTTTACTGCCATCAAACAATATGTAGTAATGAATAGGCAAGGCAAGAAAATGATAGTGCAATAGATATTGGAAATTACAAATTCCTTGGTCTTTGGGTCGAACATAATAGCTATGAATTCTTCCAATGCACACTAATTTCATTTGCATGAAGGAATGTGAGGAAATTAACAAGAAACCAAAACAATTTTTGGTGTGGGAGATTAAAGACTTAACAGTATAAATGATTCATGAGTTGTAAATGCAAATAAATAGAAAACACTTCTATTAACATATTTTAGTATCGTCAAATAATGTGGACAAATGAGTAGGAAACACACGAAATTGACAATGTTGTAGATATAGGAAGTTAGAAATGTTTGATTATTTGCATGTAACACAATAGGCATAAAATTTTTTAATAGAGACTTAATTAATTGCCATGGGAGGACCAGAGCAAATGAAGAAGAAATGTGAACATTGTTTTGTTTAACACAACAAAGGCTTCACATCATAAGTCATAAATGAATTGTAAATGCATATAATCTATAAAATAACATTGTGAAATATAGAAGCATGCAAGATTCAAGTCAAATTCAGATGCACAACATGTAAGAACTATATAAACTATAAAATGACATTGTGAAAAGTATAAGAAAGTAAGCATGTCTTTTTTTTCACGCATTAGCAATCAACAAAATCTAGACATAAGTAAAAGTATAGTGTCCTTGGACACAAAAGACATGTTATGTTGGATCAACAGGTATAATTTATTTTGGAATGACATTGACAAATTGAAATTGCAATGCACATGTCCCCATCATCCTAGTGATATTCCTATGGAAATCTCTTTAAATAGAAATCAAGTTCTCCAAAATGGCATTGCAAAGAACCTTACAAAATTTCTTGTAGAGACATAATACTTAGGAGGAGCATGTAATGTTGATGCATTTTGGAAATCAGAATCTAGATTGTTCAAAACAACATAACAAACAAGGCCACTATCATTTTCGTTTAAAAAGAATTTTTGAACAAATACAGTGTTTAACATGTTAAAGCACCAAGCATTTTACTAGATATTTTCCATATGAGATAAAAGGAAAATTGAATCAGTATAGTTTTATTTTTTTCTGAAACATGTATTATAATGATTTGCAAAAATCATAGAGCATTGCATGTGCAACATTACCTATAATCATGTGTGAAGTTGTAAACAAAGTTGTTTACAGCTATAGTGTAACGCCCGCCGTGCAAACCCTAGAGAACAAACATTGCAAACAATTTTTTTTTTAAATAACATAAAGTAAACATGCATCTGAACATTAATTACATTTACATTGCACATTAACAACTAAGTGTTACATTCTTTGGGGCACGCGAGGTCACATCGCAACACAACTAAAACAAAAGTAAAAGATAATTATTAAACAACTTGACCAATTTATATTACAATAATCATTAATAAAAGTACATCCATAAACCAAGAGTGAAAGTATCACTACATCCCATATTACAATCATATAGAATCTCATCCAATAATGTTACAAAGGATCCTAACTATTACATCATCATATAAACATAAGATTACATGCTCTCAATAATGAGTTACAATACATTTCCCATACATGTAGGATGATACAAAGTACAATAATATTTGACTTACAAATGATCCACTGGAACAAACTCCAATTGAAGGAATGCTGCAAACAAAGAATGTTGATGGGGAACCCAACGGGTGCGGAGCACGTTCCACCCAACCATGTGAATTATGAATAACTCACCCCCCGTGCTTAGAGGTGACAAGGAAGAGATCCCGACCATGAATGTCAAAACCAACTCCAAGAGAACAACAAAGTACAAACTCAGAGATTACAATGACATAACCAACAACATTCACGAGTCAACATAATAAAATAAAGCTATGAAACTCATCACAATTAACCCAAGCACTAACAATTAAACAAGTCACCAAGGAACATTCATAAATCATTTTCACAAGAATCTGAATCTAAGAGTACAAAACCAAAAGAACTGATACAACATCCAAAAGACATTTCTAGAAGAACTGATACAACATTCAAAATACAATTCCAAATAAATCTGAAACAATAAATAGAACATGATTCCATATAAATCTGAAACAACAATTCAGTACACAATTCTAGAGGCAACAAGAAACAAGGAAAATGGGTGTCTAGTGGAGAGTGTCATCGCATAGCTCTCATGGGATCTCCTAGCCCTTCCTCCAACTGAGGCATTGGCCCCCACGAAGAGCCACTCTCCCTAAGACCCCTCACATAAATCAAAACTAGGAAAGGGTTGTACAATAACGAATAAAACATATAATTCAAAACAAAACATGCGAGGCAAAACCATCTCGTGATAACTCGTAATCACAACGACTACAACCTCGTACAACCCTTCCAAATAATAATGCTCAAAATCATGTAATATTCAAATCCCAAAAGTACAAGAATAAACGTCCAAGAAACTAAATCATGCCTCTGGAACAAGGGTTTGTAAAACAACAAGGTTCCTACATGGACAACACTAACAATAACCATAACGGAAATGAAAACTCAAATTAATTTTGCAAGACAACACCAAATTTAATGTAATTCATTCCCAATCATTCAATTAAATTAATCTCACCAATTTGCTAATCGTTACAAGAAAATAAATAAATATAAGATTCTCATTTTCAAATATAATGAAATATAACTAACTCAATATAGTCCATTTATAATACGAAATAAGGCTGATTTTCTGTTTAAATTATTTGTTCAACAAAACAAATCATAAAAAAATGCCCTATATATATATATATATAAACATTATTTAACCTTTTTTAAATATAATGCATAAATTACATTTAAAAATAAAGTAATATTAAATAAAATAATTATAATTTACATTTTAAATAAAATAAATTATAATTATTATATTTAATAAAATAAGTATATACACCAATATATATATATATAATAATAAAAAACTCACAAAAGGAAAAAGGGCCGACGGCCCTACTGACTGCCCGCAACAGTCTATAAGACTGCTGTGTGCAGTGTGCCATGGCAGGGGGTGAAGGAAGAAGGGTACGACTTCGGCCATCCCTTCAACCCTCCCTTAACACAATTAATTTTTTTTGATTTAAATCAAACACAAAAGATTCCGAAATTAATTTCATTCCTCTCTATGAAAAACGTGATTACATACGGCCGAAGCACAAGTACAGACAGATACCAGTATAACTTAAAATACTAATATATATACATATATATATATATATATATTTATATATAAACGATATATCTATATATATATATTACTTGTATATATATGTATTAAGATTACAGAAGGCAAATAATTACATTCATATATAAATATATTTTCAAAAGAATCCCCAATCTCATTATTCTCAAAGAGGAATCAATTTTCCCAAAATAAACCCTTATAGTCAAATGGGACATTTCAGAAGATGTAGGTTTTTGTTTTGACAAATTGAAAACAATCCAATGATTTTTTTTTTAAAACTAGACTAATCTCCTTCAGTAATTTTCTATTCAAACAAAAGTTTTCTTTCTTCACACAAATCATATTTAATTAATTTTATTTTTCTCTGAAACAGAAAGATGAAAGAGAAAATAAGTGGAACCTGGATTCCTGCACTCTCAAGAATCTGATGAAGCCTGCTTGATCCCGATGCCTCTACGAAGAGCTTCTAATTCCTGCTTTGAAAACCGTCTCCAGAATACCGTACTCAAATTCGAATCCAATACTTTATTCAGAAAACCTCCCCAACTTAATGCAAGCAAATGAAAGAAACTCTTTTTCCCCAAAACTACAGAACAATTAACTTGTGCAACTTCTGTCTCAATAATTCTCTGTGTCTAAAAACCCTCCAAAATTTCAATTAAATAAAAGATATTATCAATTTCTTCCAAAAGCTCTCAAAAATCCACAATAAAATAAATTATATCTTTGAAAGCAAGCTTTTCAGTCAAATCTCAATTCTCATTCGTTCACACAACTTTTTCCATTCTTTTATTTATTTATTTTTCTATTCTTCAATACTTTTTGTTTTAAATCAGCTTTTGCAAGCTTTACTTGCTTTGCACATAATTTTATTTATTTAATTTATTTTATAATTATCTTCAACAAGATAATTTAATTAAATTAACAAAACACAATTTAATATTTAATTAGCATATAATAAAATACATGACTTTTAAACTAAAACTTTTAAATATTTAAATACAATTTAATCTAACATTATACTAAACAATTATTACCATCATTTAATTGAATCAGTCACAACTTATAAAATACCAACATGAATAACATACGACAAGACACTCACACGAACACAATAATAATTACATAAAGGACAATTACAAGAACACACAATACCATTCAATCGGGACAGTTTGACAACATGGGATGGGATGACTTCCAAGTCATCTCTGTTTCAACATTATGTCGTTGGGTTATTGGTGCTCGCCCTGTCCTGCCGAAGCAGGTGGAATCGAGACTATGTACCTGCAATCCCTGCATACAAATGAAGTCGTGTACATGTGCATACGTATATAAAATCAAAGCATTGTATTGTGAGAAGGAATCGCAGCGTAGCAGGGCACCCGCGAACGAGTGGTGCTACACTGTCCTTCATCACATCTATCCAAACAATATAATATAACCGATAAATTAATCATTTCTAAACTAACAAATCATATCATAACATAATTTACTAAATTAATGCATCGCAATGTTACTGAAATCAAACTAATATCACCAACCACAATATCATATCAATAACCATGTCCTCAAATGTATAGGCATAAAAAACAAGGTCTACTAACCAAACAAAACAATAACAGTCTCATCATAGTATGAAAGTACCAAATCAAAACATAGAAAAAAAAATCTAAATAGTAACAGGAGGGGTATTACATCCTCCCCACATAAATTCGGCTTACTCCTGGAAGCCGACATACAAAAGAAAATAAGATTCCCTAGTACAGGAGGCATCCACACACACCAAATCGGTGAACTAGTCACCATCACAAACTAGTATCACACTAACACATAAGAGTAACAAATAGTAGCAAAGAATATCAGTAACATGGGGGTATTACACAACAAAAGAAGCACTACATCAGTCTCCGATATCGTAGAATTCTCATGGGCTCCTGAGTCAGCTGTATGTCTACTACCTATAGTCTCCACATCTATGCTCTGATGCCCTACCTGGCGGTCATCAAATACTTCAATTGCTCTATGGATCCTACCCGCATCATCCCCTGTTGGCTCTGTGACTGTCGGTCTCTGACTTAATTCAGGTGTTCTCCTCTGAGGAAATTGTCTAGCTACATGACCCTGCTGGCCACAAGAGAAACATCCTACATTTCTACCATTCCTTCTACCTCGAGGAGGTGCACCATCCTGTCGAAGTCGACCCCTACTAGCTACAGTCCAAGTGCTCCAAGTTGACTGGTCAAGCCGATAAAGTTGGGCTCGCAACCAACTTCGGATTCTCTTGGACAAAAGACGCCCACCAATTCAAACACCAATCATCCAAGTATCATCCTCCAAACCACCACTATGACTATGGAAGGTAGGAGAACATTCCCTTAAGAGATCCATTATAAGTCTTACTACAGCTGAAACACGTCTTCTCCTAGGGAGCCTTTCTCTTTCCCTTACCATTTGTTGATTTCTCTCTTATCTTGGGCCAAGCCAGTTAAGAATTTCCTCAAGCAAGGGGCATAATTGAGGGCTCAAATATTCCTCATGACCACCCTCATGGACATTAAAAAAAAAGTGCTCTGATGACCACCCCTATCAAGGTCATGACCTTTAGGCATCGTCCTACAACACCACCGAAGAACAAGTTCGAAATATTAGATGAGAACAATAGAAGGGAAGTAAATAAAATTGCAAGAATCTAAGTACAATATCCTTGCATTATTCACATACACACGAATTCACATCACCGAGAATCACATAACGAGGCTACACAAGGGTCCATCTGGACGCCGAAAAGCAGCATACTAATCCACAATACATAATCCATGAGCCAAGAGCCAAAATCCATCTCACATAAACCATACCTCACACTCAGTGGCTTGATGGAGTTAGGCCACACACACATAGTGAGACCATCCAAGCAAGGCCACAATGATCTATCTCTTGTTGTATAAGGTGGTTAGCCTCCAAGAGATAGTCATCACACATAGGTGGGTAGTGGGTCCTAGCTATAAAATAGCCTCACATACCCCCATCCTCAAGGTTCCCTGCGTCTACTTCCTCATATACACTCACCAAGTCCACCTCATACGTCCTTGGAGAGGAATCACAATACGACACATGGCCGACCTCGAAAACAACAAGGATAAACTAGTTTAGCCACCAAATTCATAAAACAAACATCAAATAAGATTCAATTTCAACAGTAAAGCAAGAAATGCGCGCAATGTCAACACTAAATCAAATGTAACCATGAGGGCTACGAGAGAATAAGTCACAAAGTGTGGCTAAACCATTACAATCAAACATAAACAAAATATCAGCCTTCAAGGTCAATTGAAAAATAATCAACAATCATATAGGAAGTCCTCAATCTTCAAAATTGCACAATACAACACTGTGTGACTAGATACTAGCCACCAAACGAGGAAGGAGGGAACATCGTCCAACTATAACATAGCCCTCATGTGGCACAGAGTGAGCATGCCATCCACATGACCCAGAGTGTGCTCCTCGGCTACACCCTGCCTCGTGTCGTCATGCGACATGGTCATACGCCAGCCAGAGAAGGCACGCACTGACGTATGCCGCATGGCAATGTGTCTGTGGCTCCACAGAAGTAGGCACGCGCAGACACACCCTGCATAGCGATACCTCATGGAGAAGGCACACGCAGGTACTCGCCATCACCAGAGGTATACATGGCTAGGACATACCCATATGCTAACTAACCCAAACACTGTCGAAAGCAAACATGAGTATCCCTCTACAAGTGTGTGAGGCCCCATTATGCTCATCACACAAGTAGGCTATCATAACACAATCTCATAGTGCGCCTTCACGTGTCTATGCACGTGGAATCGTGTCCTCAAGCCCAGCTTGCTACCATTAGCAACACGACATCATCACCAGCACTATGTCAGAACATTAGTGGGGTGTGGCATCGTATCCATTGCATCATGTCGGAACATGTGCAGATACGGTGTATGCAATACATATATGAGCATATCAATATGGGGCTACTCGAGCTTCACCTCTCATACAGACGAGGTTGACTCGCTAATGCCAGGTCAACGTCCCTATGGACGGCTAGGCATAAACTAACAATCCAATGCTGCTATACTCAAAACTATGGGGTTTAGGCTAGCACATATGGATCAAGTACCCTGATCCATCATAAGGGGAAGTAGTGAGTACGTTTCCTCGGGATCGGTTGAGCTAAGACTACTCTACGTCGCAATACGTGTACGCTGCACACTCCATCCAAGGAACTTTGTGGCTACTACTACCCCTTCATAGATTGAGGGACTAGAGAACCAAAAGAAAAGAATCCATGAAACTAGCTTTTGGCTACTCTTATATGTATAAATTTTCAACCACACGTGGGTTGGCCCTCAATCAGGTAACAAACATACAAACACACATAATGGTATGGTTAATCCCATACCAAATACAACATATTCTAAATGGATGGGTACACCGTATCTCCATCCTAAGACCCATGGGTTATGGGCCCACAAAGAAAGTATGGGGTATTCACAACACTCAACCGATGCACAGTTACTAGTTTCTCACATTTACAAGGGAAGTACAATTACATACATAATTCCACTAGTACACTTACTTTCCAACAACTACGTGGTTCAAATCTTTACATCCTTTCCACAATCCAACATGATCATTGTGATCACTTAAGAACTTCACTTAACAAATTCACTAGGACAACATAATGGGCTCATATGAAACCAGAGTGCCCAGTAAATGAACCTAGTGCTCTGATACCAATGTTGTAACGCCCGCCATGCAAACCCTAGAGAACAAACATTGCAAACAATTTTTTTTTAAAATAACATAAAGTAAACATGCATCCGAACATTAATTACATTTACATTGTACATTAACAACTAAGTGTTACATTCTTTGGGGCACGCGAGGTCACATCGCAACACAACTAAAACAAAAGTAAAAGATAATTATTAAACAACTTGACCAATTTATATTACAATAATCATTAATAAAAGTACATCCATAAACCAAGAGTGAAAGTATCACTACATCCCATATTACAATCATATAGAATCTCATCCAATAATGTTACAAAGGATCCTAACTATTACATCATCATATAAACATAAGATTACATGCTCTCAATAATGAGTTACAATACATTTCCCATACATGTAGGATGATACAAAGTACAATAATATTTGAATTACAAATGATCCACTGGAACAAACTCCAACTAAAGGAATGCTGCAAACAAAGAATGCTGATGGGGAACCCAACGGGTGTGGAGCACATTCAACCCAACCATGTGAATTATGAATAACTCACCCCCCATGGTCAGAGGTGACAAGGAAGAGATCCCGACCATGAATGTCAAAACCGACTCCAAGAGAACAACAAAGTAAAAACTCAAATATAAACTCAGAGATTACAATGACATAACCAACAACATTCACGAGTCAACATAATAAAATAAAGCTATGAAACTCATCACAATTAACCCAAGCACTAACAATTAAACAAGTCACCAAGGAACATTCATAAATCATTTTCACAAGAATCTGAATCAACAATAAGAGTACAAAACCAAAAGAACTGATACAACATCCAAAAGACATTTCCAGAAGAATTGATACAACATTCAAAATACAATTCCAAATAAATCTGAAACAATAAATAGAACATGATTCCATATAAATCTGAAACAACAATTCAGTACACAATTCTAGAGGCAACAAGAAATAAGGCAAATGGGTGTCTAGTGGAGGGTGTCATCACATAGCTCTCATGAGATCTCCTGGCCCTTCCTCCAACTGAGGTGTCAGTCCCCACGAAGAGCCACTCTCCCTAAGACCCCTAACATAAATCAAAACCAGGAAAGGGTTGTACTATAACGAATAAAACATATAACTCAAAACAAAACATGCAAGGCAAAACCATCTCGTGATAACTCGTAATCACAACGACTACAACCTTGTACAACCCTTCCAAATAATAATGCTCAAAACCATGTAATATTCAAATCCCAAAAGTACAAGAATAAAAGTCCAAGAAAATAAATCATGCCTCTGGAACAAGGGTTTGTAAAACAACAAGGTTCCCACGTGGACAACACTAACAATAACCATAATGGAAATGAAAACTCAAATTAATTTTGCAAGACAACACCAAATTTAATACAATTCATTCCCAATCATTCAATTAAATTAATCTCACCAATTTGCTAATCATTACAAAAAAATAAATAAATATAAGATTCTCATTTTCAAATATAATGAAATATAACGAACTCAATATAGTCCATTTATAATATGAAATAAGGCTGATTTTCTGTTTAAATTATTTGTTCAACAAAACAAATGATAAAATAATGCCCTATATATATATAAACATTATTTAACCTTTTTTAAATATAATGCATGAATTACATTTAAAAATAAAGTAATATTAAATAAAATAATTATAATTTACATTTTAAATAAAATAAATTATAATTATTATATTTAATAAAATAAGTATATACACCAATATATATATAATAATAAAAAATAAATAAAAACTCACAAAAGGATAAAGGGCCGACAGCCCTATTGACTGCCCGTAGCAGTCTATAAGACTGATGTGTGCAGTGTGCCACGGCAGGGCGTGAGGGAAGAAGGGTACGGCTTCGACCATCCCTTCAACCCTCCCTTAACACAATTAAATTTTTTTGATTTAAATCAAACACAAAAGATTCCGAAATTAATTTCATTCCTCTCTATGAAAAACGTGATTACGTACGACCGAAGCACAAGTACAGACAGATACCAGTATAACTTAAAATACTAATATATATACATATATATATATATTTATATATAAACGATATATCTATATATATATATTACTTGTATATATATGTATTAAGATTACAGAAGGCAAATAATTACATTCATATATAAATATATTTTCAAAAGAATCCCCAATCTCATTATTCTCAAAGAGGAATCAATTTTCCCAAAATAAACCCTTATAGTCAAATGGGACATTTCAGAAGATGTAGGTTTTTGTTTTGACAAATTGAAAACAATCCAATGATTTTTTTTTAAAAACTAGACTAATCTCCTTCAATAATTTTCTATTCAAACAAAAGTTTTCTTTCTTCACACAAATCATATTTAATTAATTTTATTTTTCTCTGAAACGGAAAGATGAAAGAGAAAACAAGTGGAACCTGGATTCCTGTACTCTCAAGAATCTGATGAAGCCTGCTTGATCTCGATGCCTCTACGAAGAGCTTCTAATTCCTGCTCTGAAAACCGTCTCCAGAATACCGTACTCAAATTCGAATCCAATACTTTATTCAGAAAACCTCCCCAACTTAATGCAAGCAAATGAAAGAAACTCTTTTTCCCCAAAACTACAGAACAATTAACTTGTGCAACTTCTGTCTCAATAATTCTCTGTGTCTAAAAACCCTCCAAAATTTCAATTAAATAAAAGATATTATCAATTTCTTCCAAAAGCTCTCAAAAATCCACAATAAAATAAATTATATCTTTGAAAGCAAGCTTTTCAGTCAAATCTCAATTCTCATTCGTTCACACAACTTTTTCCATTCTTTTATTTATTTATTTTTCTATTCTTCAATACTTTTTGTTTTAAATCAGCTTTTGCAAGCTTTACTTGCTTTGCACATAATTTGATTTATTTAATTTATTTATTTTATAATTATCTTCAACAAGATAATTTAATTAAATTAACAAAACACAATTTAATATTAATTAGCATATAATAAAATACATGACTTTTAAACTAAAACTTTTAATAATTTAAATACAATTTAATCTAACATTATACTAAACAATTATTACCATCATTTAATTGAATCAGTCACAACTTATAAAATACCAACATGAATAACATACGAAAAGACACTCACACGAACATAATAATAATTACAGAATGGACAATTACAAGAACACACAATACCATTCAATCGGGACAGTTTGACAACATGGGACAGGATGACTTCCAAGTCGTCTCTGTTTCAACATTATGCCGTTGGGTTATTGGTGCTCGCCCTGTCCTACCCAAGCAGGTGGAATCGAGACTATGTACCTACAATCCCTGCATACAAACAAAGTCGTGTACATGTGCATATGTATATAAAATCAAAGCATTGTATTGTGAGAAGGAATCGCAGCGTAGCAGGGCACCCGCGAATGAGTGGTGCTACATTGTCCTTCATCACATCTATCCAAACAATATAATATAACCGATAAATTAATCATTTCCTAAACTAACAAATCATATCATAACATAATTTACTAGATTAATGCATCGTAATGTTACTGAAATCAAACTAATATCACCAACCACAATATCATATCAATAACCATGTCCTCAAATGTATAGGCATAAACAACAAGGTCTACTAACCAAACCAAACAATAACAGTCTCAACACAGTATCAAAGCACCAAATCAAAACATAGAAAAAACAAATCTAAACAGTAACAGGAGGGGTATTACATATAGTATGTATGTTTCAAATAGATGAATAAACAAGTTTTGAGTTATGTGCTACATATAACAAGTCAAAATAAACTAATACATAACTTATAACTGCCTATGAAATGCAAAGAAAATCTATTCACATCTATACTATGCATGTTTCAAAGAGGTAAAAATACAATTGTCAAGTTATGTAGTGCATATAAGAGCTGCAAATAAACTATCAGATTAGTCTTCATAAAAGCATTAGCACAATTTTCTTCACATTGACATTCTAAAGAATAATTAGGCTATGATGGCATCTAAACATTTTGCTTCTTGATATTGTTCTATGCTGGAATTTTGCATTTCCTCTAGATTCTATTTCATATTCAATAAACGTTATACTCATGACAATGCAGTGTGTATGACATGCTATCAATGAATAGAAATAGAAATTGGAATAGTACAATGTAAGCACCTGGGCCAAACTACAAATGTCTTTTCAAGTTGGTGGAGATGCCATGCTACTTACTTCAGTCATAATTCGTATGATGTAATTATCCACTACAAGTGTGAATGTTCCTTGTAGCCAAAATTTCCACAGCAGGAAGATTACTCTAGACATGTCTTTCTTGTAATCTTGAAATGGAATTGCAGTTAGCAGTGGGAAGCAATTCTGTAGCTATTTTTTGTGCAAATAGCATTCCACAGCTCCATCTTTTGTGTGGACAATACATTGCAGAAAAGGGATATATTCAATTTTTTTGTCAATGCCACATGTTGTGTAGCCTGCAAGACCATTCTTTGATGTTTATGTAAAGAAAACTCTTTGTCTACATGAAGTACAGATTGGTTCATATGGGGGCAAGTGGACATTCTTAGTTCTTAGTGTTCCTGTCACCTACAATGATAGTGCAGATGGAGTTAGTGACAAATCAAAACAATGCACTTTTTGGAAACTTCACTATAGAAAAGCACATATGCATATTGTAGACACCTGAAAATGGTCTGGAGAATCTAATTAATTAAATACGACTTATTTGATTAATTAATCTTTAATTCATCTACTTAGTAACTAAATAGAAATATTTATTTATATTAAGTTCATTATTAATTCTTCTATTTCTCTCTTAATTAAATAAACAAAATTAAAAACTTTGTTTTATTTAATTATTATTATTATTACTTCTTTTATACTTCTATCATAAATTAAATACACAACTTAAATAATTTGTGTTATTTAATTACCTCATCACATTTCTTCTTAATTAAATAAAGATAGCCTAAAATCTTTTATTTAATTATCATTTTCCTTTTATTTTAATTTAATAAACAAATCCTATAGTTTGATTTATTAAATTATTCAATCCTCTTTTGCTAAATTTAAATGAATCAAAAATATTTAAATTTATGCATAAATCATATTCCTTTTGTCACTCACCAATAAAATTAGATTTTTAAAAAAATCTAATTAATTCTACTGCCATTCACGGGAAGAGCTTCGGGGACAAACCTGCAGGAAGTCCTCTCAATATTCTTCCTCCAATCTTCCCTCTCATCTTGCCTGGCGTTTTCATGGGGAGGAACAATCCTCCATGATCAGCTCCATCTTCTCATCCCATGCCATTCAATTCTCCAGATTGAATCCCAGCCTTTTATCCCGTATCCCTGTGCAAATGTGTTGCCGTGAAAGCTATAAATACAGGTCTTTGGCTACAGGAAATAGATCCTAACTTGTGCAATCTTACTCTGTAGGTTTTCCAAGCATCCAAGCATTCAAGCAATCAAGCATCAAGCATTCATCTAGCATTCATCAAGCATTCATCTAGCATCCATCATTTGCAGTCATGGCTGCCATCACAGTAGATTTGGCATATTTAAATCATATAGGAATAGAAATAGTTTAATTCTAGTTCTCTAAGTGTCATTTCAATAATCTAATTAGCTTCTAAAATCTGAGAGCAAAGTAGATTAGAGAGATCTTTAGAGTTAGAGAGCAATAGGACAGATTTCTGAAGATTCTTAGTTTAAATTAGCTTAATTTTCTTGAATCTTAGATACAATGTCTTATTTAGAAGTGTAGATACATTATTAGATTGTTTAACTCATTCGTACGCTTACATTTTGGCGCCCACCGTGGGGTCTAACCCCATATTCTGCATAATTTTTGTGAAAAGTGTCTTACAGGTATCGGCGTGATAGTTTTCGCGGAACCGTGGTTTTTTGTAGCGCGTCGGTTGGATTCTGTAGCGCCCCGACAGTTTGTTTTAGCACTACAGTCAGATGTTTTAGCGCGCCCGTCATTTGTTTTAGCACGCCGCTCTTCTGTTTTAGCGCGCCGCTCAATTATTTTAGCGCGCCGTGCCACTGTTTCAGCGCGTCGATCCATTGTTTCAGCGCCTCGACTTTTTTGTCTTTAAAATCCTTTTTTTTTTTTTATCTGGATCCGACGCATCCGCGGCCAGATTTGTTCTTTTGTCTAATTTTGGTTAAAATTTATGAATCCTAGGACAGAAAATGGGTTAAAATTTATCAATCCTAGGATAGCAAATGGATAAAAAATGATCAATCCCAAGATAGAAACTTCACAATTTCTTATGGGATTAAAATTGAACATCATGCTTTTATGGAGCAATATCTCCATATAGATTAGCTAATTTGTCTTTTGGGTTTTAAAAGTGAAAAAACTTCTTTGCTGTGATTGGGTGATAGGTTTATGCTCTCCCCTTAACTAGGTGCATCAAAATACTAGACTCACTTTTTCTTTACACATTTTCAAGCTTTTATTAAAACCTTTAGACATGCCTGCCGTAGTGGGAAAAAGTACTCACCCTACGGGAATGACCTGAGTGGGGACAGCCAAAAGCCATGGTATTCCAACCCACTTTAAAATTTATGTGAATATGGGGAAACCCTTTTTCAATGGAAGTGTGCAGGATAACCATCCCCAAAATCTTTGTTCTAAAGATTGGGAGGTCTCTCGAGGGAGTTTATCCATTTGCCGCTCTGAACGAAAACCCTATCTAAGAACCTAGAAATAGAAGCACGCTTGTCAGTTCCCGAACATTGTAATACTCGGCGGTGTAGGGGCGGGGAAGAATCTACCCTCAAGCACTCACCATATAATTGCCAAGGAATGTTTGCTCAGGGGATCCGGTATCCACTTCCGTCACTCTGAGTATGCACCTGGAAAAGACAAAAAAACGGGCGCCCTCTAGGGGGTGAAATGGCTGTGTCAGTCGACGCAATTCCAAGCTGTGAGTCATTCGAGTATATAACAATGACCTTTTGTCTCTAGGAGTAAGTCTGTTTGAATTGTCTTATCTTGTTATCAAACCAGTGAAAATCAAGAAGAATCATACTTGATTCTTAAAAACATACACTATCTGTTTAGATTCTAGGATTTTAAAGTCAACCATTCTATTCTTGTTTGCTGTGTTTTCTTTCATTAAATTCAGATAAGATCATCACAATAAAACTTCAAAATCAAACACTTGTGAACTTCTCATGATCGAGATTGGGTATCCACCAAATTTTTCAAGAAATCTCTTGCCAAACGAATCAGAAAGCCAAAGAAAACACTTACATACAAACAACTTCTGAGAAAGCAATGATTTTTATATCAAAGCAGGAAAGTTCTACTCCAACATAGGACTTTTATTCATAGATATCATGATTTATCTAGAGGTTATACGGACGACTATGTTGTAGCTCCCTTAGATTCACAAGCATTTTATCGAAGAAGGGCTCTTAGGCAACACCACAATCACAGTCAAAGAATTCGTCCAGAATACATCCCACAACCAGCCATACAATACGATACTAGACCAAGTGAGTTTCATAGAGTAAGATAGTTTTCTGTCTTAGTACCTCATGGTTCTGTTTTAGCGCGTCACGAATTTATTTTAGCGCATCGAGGCTCTATCTTAGCGCTTCCCATCTCTGTTATAGCGCTTCACTGCTCTGTTTTAGCACGTCAGTGCTCTGTTTTAGCACGTCAGTGCTCTGTTCTAGTGCCTCAGTGCTCTGTTCTAGTGCGTAATTTCTCTGTTATAGCGCCTCCCAGCTCTGTTTTAGTGCTTCGGGTCTCTGTTCTAGCGCTTACCAGCTCTGTTTTAGCGCTTTGGGTCTCTGTTCTAGCGCTTACCAGCTCTGTTTTAGCGCTTCGGGTCTCTGTTCTAGCGCTTACCAGCTCTGTTTTAGCGCTTCGGGTCTCTGTTGTAGCGCGTCATGTCTCTGTTTTAGCGCTCCAGAAAGTCAGAAAAATAGAGAGTTAGTAAGACAGTTTGTCAGTTTGCCTATATCGAAAACAAGGTTTTCATCAGCCCAAAACATTTTTCCATAGTTCGAAAACACTTGAATCATACAAAAAAAAAAAAAGGAGAGAAAACTAAACTATTACACCTAGGTCTTGAAATCTCTTCCAAAGTGTCCTTATTAATCATCACTAATCTGAGATTTTTGTGTCAAAATTTCCCTATCAAGGATTTTTATCATCCTTTCATCACGAAACTAGACACAACTAAATTAGATTTTTAACGTAGTTCTATCAAAAACTTCGTTAAAAACGACACTTATTCGAATCAAAAATCCAAGATCAAAGTCTAGAGTAAAAAGTTTGTATGCCTATTTTCACACGATCAACATATCAAAGACAACAACAACAAGAAAATGAAAGAATAGCAGCCATGGCTGAAGAAAACCCCTCGGGACGATATAGCAACACTGATCCTCTCACTAATTCACAAGAGAAAGAAATAACTGCAGAAGAAATCGAGAAAGTTCAACAAGACCCTCATTTCCATAAATTTATGGAAAAGATGCTAGAGTAAGATATGGAAAAGTATCTTCTATTATTAGCTGACAAAGGTGCTAAGCTTCCTAAAGACTTTGATGTAAATCAACTCAAGGAAATGACCACACCTAACCCAACTAGTATAGAAAATCCAAATCAAGTAGATGCTTTGATAAAACAAATCCAACAATTACAACTGCAGTTCCAAAATATCCAACAAGGGCCAACAAAAAGATATTCCTTACAAGACATTTTCCCTTATCCATTCGACCCAAGCATTAACATGATACCATTTCCACGGTATTATGAATACCCGACATACAACAAATACAATGGGAGAACCGATCCATTTGATCACGTACGAGAATTTAGAGCCATGAGCATAGAGTTCGCACACGAGGACTCTTACTTACTACGATTATTTCCAAGAAGTTTAGGAAACACTTGCATGGAGTGGTTTTCTAAAATGGAACTCGCGATCCAATCTTTTGAAGAGCTGATCAATAGGTTCATAACACACTTCTCATTTAACATCCAACATGGGGTGACCTTAAAAGAACTCTACAACACCAAACAAGCAAAGGGTGAGAAGTTTCTTTCCTTTCTCCAACGATGGAGAAGGCTATTTGCTAAATACCCTAGATCTATTCCTGAAGAGGAGAAGATAGAGATGTCCATTGATAACCTCGTGGATGACATGAATTACAGATTGGACTTACAATGTCCGTCTACATTTGAACAAGTTATCAAAAAGGACCTCAAAATCGAAGAGGCTCTAATCAAAAGAGGAACAATCAAACACCTCATTGAAGGTTCAAACATCAATAGCAATTCCTCTAACAACAACAACGAAAAGCTAAGATTTTGGCAAAAGAATAAGAATACTGATACCATGATCGATACACACACGTCCAAACCAGTATTCACCTTGACACCAACCACTACAAACAAACAAAATAATGGTCTTAATGTCAAAAAAAGTAGTGATCAAGGAAATAATCAAAACAGTGGAGAAACAAGAACCCAATCATTCCAACGACCATCTAATAAACAAAAATTCACAACATTAGAGCAATCATTGGAATCAGTCCTCAAAGAACTTTTAGATGAAAAACTTATTCAAGTACAAGAGGCTAGAAATTGGGACCCTCAAGTCAAACCATCATGGTGGAATGACTCACATTTCTGTCACTACCATCAAAATAAAGGCCACATGACTAAAAATTGTTGGTAGTTAAAACATGCAGTACAAGACCTTATAGATCAAAAGAAAGTATTTGTAGAGGGGCACCAAACAAACAAAGATCATACAACATTCAAAAATCCTCTACCCAATTATCAAAAGGGAGAATCCTCTTCCACAAACAGCAAAGGAAAGAATGTTGGTTATGTTTATGACACAACGATCCTTTGTCTTTCTGCTGCCAAGGAGGATGAGGAGTTATGCAATCAAATCAATCGAAACAATGACATTACGCCTACAAATTTGGTACAACATATGGACAAATCTGAAAACCAAATTAATGTAATCACACTCAGAGGGAAACAAGAGCACCAACTGGTTAATGCCACGACAAGGGCACAATCCAAAGTTATATTGAAAGGAGCATCATTACCAACCCAATCTGTAGATCCTCTCCCCAATCAATATAATCTCATCTATCAATTACAGAAAATACCGGCACAAATATCCATCTTGGAAATTTTAAAGATCTCCCCATCACACAAAGAGGTTCTTGAGCAAGCTCTTGTATCAACCACAATACCTAACAATTTGGATGTATGTCAGTTCCAAGCTATGGTGGGACATCTATCTGCACCTCATTGCCTTTCATTTTCTGAACATGATGATGTGTCAATCACCCATCCACATAATTCCGCCCTTCACATTGAAGTCCTCATCCATAAACATCGTGTAAAGCGTGTCTTGATAGATGGAGGGGCTGGTTTAAATATTTGTACCTTAAAGCTGATTCGTGCACTAGGATACTCAGATGAAGCCATTGATACAAGAAGAAAAATCACTATCAAAGCATATGATGAGGAAGAAAGATCCTCTAAAGGATTGATCATATTACCCATTCAAGTGGGACCTATTGTCCAAAATGTGGTTTGTCAAGTCTTAGATAGGGAACTGACATACAACATACTGTTGGGACATCCTTGGATTCATGATATGCAAGCAGTACCTTCCACCTATCATCAATGCCTAAAATTTTCTATCAATGGACAGGAGGTAACAATCACAGCAGACTATAATGACACCCAAGCTTGTCATACATTGAAAACATCTTAGGATACATTGATACCTCACAATAGAGAAGTTAGCACATCATATTCATCTAATGGTGAGAAACAACAAAGCTTCATATCAAAGTGGCTTCCAAAACAACAAAAATCACAAGAGATCAGGGTGGCACAATCTAACCCTTCAAATGTTGAAGAACAATTGGCTTCACTCTCACACCAATTCACCAACAAAGTATAGATAAGTGACAAAGGAATAAGTGAATATGGTGTCGGACACTCTTTCCATCTATCACAGATGTTACCCTCCTTACAAGCATATGGACAACCATCTACAATCACCCAAAAATCAGCACAATCTACAACGGCATTAGATGGCAGATTTGTAAAAGCTAGAAACTTAGATGAAGAATCAGAAGATAAGGCCATACTAAATTGGCTTTATAGGGATGAGGAAGCTTCCACTTCTAAGAGTAATATCATAGAGACAAATCAATATGGAAAGGGAAAAACTATTCTGGAGAAGATGGGATATTCAGGACAGGGACCTCTTGGGTTAAGGAAACAAGGCATAACAGAACCAATCCAGCCACTCACACTCCAACATAAGGATAAAACTGGACTAGGATATACAGTAGAACAAGGATCTCTTGACCAAGGGAAACAAAGTGTAACGGAACCAATCCAAGTTCTCACAATTTAGCAAAATGGCAGAGCTGGACTAGGATACATAGAAGAAGCAAGAGCAGAACTCACCAATAAAACTGTGGAGCATATTCTTCAAAGGAGAGAAAACTCTGAAACAAATTCAAATGAATATGAGTGGGACAACTTATCAGATGTTTCCTATGAAGATATTTAGATCGATGTTATCAAAAAGTATACCCCCAAACGTGAGGAGGGTCAAAGCTCGAGTTTTAATCCTATTATCTTTGAAACACAAAATTTCGATGACTCAAGTGAAGATGAACATACATCAATTGAGATAAATGATGTGGAAGAAAATACCTTCATAGGCCTTGACATAACCACTAACAACCTGGACAACATTTTCGTTCGAGCTTTCACAATCGCTGACCTCAACTCATCTAATGATTCATTGCCTTTGCTACATCCCGAGCTTATCGAGTGGGAACCCCAACACCCCATCAATCTCCCTGTTTTTGATAATGACTCCGCTATTATTAACTACCTTTGCTGTGAAGAATCCGATACTTGTTCTATCAATGCTTCTTTTAATGATGCTTTTAGGCAGGAGGGTGCCAAGCCTTTCAGTTGCAAAAGTATGGAAATAAATAATGGATCTAATGGTGAAAACCATTCTATGGCAGTATTTGATCCTAAAATAGTAAAAACAAAGAACGCATCCAATGGTGAAAACCTCATTGAGGCACCAAAGGATGGAAGGCTTGACATCCTCCCACAACATTACCATGAAAGATCATCAGTATTGATATAACCCACACAGTCTATTGATATTGGCACAGTAGAGAAAGTAAGAATACTACACCTGGCAGCATCCATGACAGATACAGAAAAGCCAGATTTTATCAAATTCTTTGAAGAACGATGTATCAATTTTTCTTGGTCATATTCTGACATGCCAGGCCTAGACATAGATCTTATTATGCATCACTTATCTTTACCATCTGGCACTAAACCAGTAAAACAGAAACTGAGAAAAATGCATCCACATGTTGCATTATTGGTATAAAATGATTTGAAGAAACTACTAGATGCTGGATTTATCAGATCTATTGATTATGTTGAATGGATATCCAACATTGTACCTATTTCAAAACCAGATCACACCATCAGAATATGTATTGATTTTCGGGATTTAAATAGAGCATGTCCAAAGGATGATTTTCCTTTGCCAAACATAGACATGATTGTAGATCTAACAGCTGGCCACCAAATGCTGTCACTCATGGATGGATTTTCAGGATACAATCAAATCAAAATAGCACCTAAGACCAAGAAAAGACAGCATTTACATGTCCATGGGGCACCTTTTGCTGGAACGTCATGCCTTTTGGGTTAAAGAATGCAGGAGCTACATACCAGCGAGCTATGACAACAATCTTCCATGACATGATGCACACCTTCATGGAAGACTATGTGGACGATATCTTAGCCAAATCTCACACTAGGGAAGGACATCTAGAAATACTTGCCAAAATATTTGACAGGTTGGCGAAATTTAAAGTCAGATTAAATCCTAAGAAATTTGCCTTTGGAGTAACATCAGCAAAACTCCTTGGATACATAGTTTCTACAAAAGGAGTTGAAGTAGATCCAGCAAAATTTAAAGCCATTTTGGAAATGCCACCTCCTAAGAATATCAGTACATTAAGATCTCTACAAGGCCGACTACAGTCCATAAGAAGATTCATGTCTCAACTAGCAGATCGGTGTCATCCATCCAACCATCTTTTGCATAAAAATGTGTCTTTTAAATGGGATAAACAGTGTGAGAATACTTTCAATCAAATCAAGCATTATTTAATGACACCACCAATCTTGGTGTCACCCAGTGAAGACAAGCCATTGTTGCTATATATCGCAACAACAGATATTTCTTTAGGAGCCTTGCTAGCACAAGAGGATAAAGAAGGAAAGGAACATGCAATATACTATATCAGCAGGACACTCAATGGACATGAAGTAAACTACACCTTCATTGAAAAATCATGCTTAGCAGTAGTATTTGCAACACAAAAATTGTGACACTATATGCTCACTCACACTATCAAGCTCATTGCAAAAATTGATCCCCTCAAGTATTTACTGAGCAAAGCAGCTTTAACAGGAAGGTTGGCAAAGTGGGTCATGCTCCTCAGTGAGTTTGACATTCAGTATGTTGAAAGGCGAGCTATCAAAGGACAAGTCATTGCCGACCAATTAGCAGAAGCTCCATTGTCAGACTGTCATCCTATGACCATGGAATTTCCTGATGCGAATATCCTCAACATTACAACACAACCATGGCAACTCTACTTCGATGGATCCTACACACAACATGGATCAGGGGCATGAATTTTATTTGTTACACCTCTTGGGCACACAATTCCATGATCTTACAAGCTTACCTTCCATTGCACTAACAATGTGGCTGAATATCAAGCTTTAATCCTTGGAATTAAAGTGGCTATTGACTGGAAAATCATAGAATTACAGGTGTATGGAGACTCTCAGTTAATCATCTATCAGGTCAACAATGATTACCAAACTAAGGATGACACACTGATTTTATACAAGAGACTGGTAGATGATCTAAGGAAATACTTCATAGATATCAAATTTGAGTAGATACCAAGATCAGAGAATAAAGCAGCAGATGCCATGGCCACAATAGCATCTCTTCTACAAATGCCTGAAACACAAGATCGTTATCGATTTATTGTGGAACAAGTGTCAAATCCTACATACGCAAATCCTAAATCCCAAACCATAAACCTTTTGGATAGTGCCCAATCTTCCATTTATGGAGACATTTATACTTATCTAAAAGATAATATCTTACCGCTAGATCTTTCTCGCAACCAAAAGCGCAACTTCATACACCAATCCGCCAAACGTACCATTATTGCTGACACCCTTTACCATCGAGGCCTAGATGGTACTCTTTTGTGTTGTTTAGAACATAACGAATCTACTTCTACTTTACATGAGGTCCATGAAGGAATTTGTGGCACACATTCAAGTGGATTATCTTTAGCCAAGAAACTCCTTCGTTTGGGGTATTACTGGCCGCACATGGAGCAAGAATCTTATAAGTTTGTTAAGAGATGTCAAAAATGTCAGATTCATGGCAATCTTATACATGCACCAGCACATGAGCTCCATCCATTCACAACTACATCACCTTTCTGTCAGTGGGGATTGGACTTGGTAGGGAAAATTAACCCATCTTCATCTAATGGACATAAGTTCATTATCACCGCAACAGAATATTTTACAAAATGGGTGGAGGCAGTTCCCTTAACCATAATCACTGGGAAGCAAATATCATCTTTCATACTTAATTATCTCATTTGTAGATATGGGATACCCGAGTCAATCATTACAGATAATGACAGGCCTTTCAAGAACTAAGACGTCCAAGAGTTGTGTGAAAAGTTCCACATCCAACATCGCTTTTCAACCCCGTATTACCCTCAAGGTAATGGATAGGCAGAAGCTTCAAACAAAACAATCCTAAAGATTCTCAAGAAGACTGTAAATGAGGTAGGGCGTGATTGGCACGTTCAGCTTAACCCTGCTCTTTGGGCTTACAGGACCATCAGAACACCAACAGGAGCTACACCATATGCTCTTATATATGGACCAGAAGCAATATTACCTATCGAGGTAGAAATTCCATCCCTTCGAGTTTCACTAAAGGGACTCATTTCAGATGAGGATTATAGGATCTCTAGACTTCAAGAATTAGAGCTACTTGATGAACGTCGACAACACACGATCAATCATTTGACAGCATATCAACAAAGAATGTCTAGGAACTATAATCATAGGGTTAAACATAGAGTCTTCCAGATCGGAGACTTGGTCCTACGGGAAAACCCTAGAAATCAAGCAGACAGAGAAAAGAAGGGAAAGTTTGAACCTAACCGGATAGGGCCTTATGCATTATATCAGTCTATGGATCAGGAGCATACCAGCTTGTCTACACCAGAAGGAGACATGTTGGAGGAACCCATGAACAACATTCATCTCAGTCGATTCTACACTTGAGGATACCTAGTGCACGGTCAATAAGGTTGTCTTGATGAAAACTTGGCAAACAGGCGTCATGATGACAGAAAAAGAAAAAAATAAAATAAAAATAAAAAAAGGGGGGGGGACACAATAAAAACAAGTAATGAAAACCTGGCAAACAGGCGCTACTTGTGATTTTCACCAGCTCTTCTATCTATCATGTACAATTTTGTTATGATTGTTTCCTTTCATATCATTTCCATCTATCATTTTGAGATAATTATTATCACTATCCATATCATAGCAAGGATATCATGTTTTACCCTAGCTTGGGGGAAAGATCCTAGTGTTATTTGGTACAATGGACTTTCAGCTTAAATGGAAAGGCAATCAAACATGACAACACCAAGTGACGATACTTGAAAAGTAACCAAAAACATCAGAAAATCCATCAAAATCCAAAAACATCAGAAAATCAAAATCCAAAAACATCAGAAATTCCAAAAAAATCAAAAAATCAAAATCTAAAAACATCAGAAAATCCATCAAAATCCAAAAACATCAAGAAATCAGAAAATCCATGCAAAAACATTCAAAAATCACAAAACGCAAAAATAGAGTCTGTATCAGTTGAACTACGTGGTCTCTGTGTGTATAACGTAGGCAAGACTAATCTTTGATCAGTCCCCGAGACCCCTAGGATAGGTCTTTAGGTTACATCATTTGGTCAAACATCTGAGAATATCATGCAAACATCAGCACACACATTTCAACATCGATGATCTAATCTGAATAATGATTTGAAAATATATTAAGTAAAATTTGAATTGTTGTACTTTTTATTTTATCATTTGCTTATCATTTCTTTGGAGCTACTCAATGATGTATTGAACTAGAGAAGCAAGGAAGGAGAATGATACTTTTCTTTGTTTGTTGTTTGTGAGTTAGTCATTATTATTTTGTGAATCATCGCGAGGAAGTGCTCTACCAAGTATCATGGATGACATTCCGATTCACTTAAGAAAATGATTAATTCTTGTCTGTTTACGCAAGAAATGCTCAGGTCATCTCAGGTTTAATTATACCTTGATGCTTGTGTTCGCTTGCAATATCGAATATCATGAAAGAAATACTCAGGTCATCATTGGTCTATCTCATATCATTGATGCTTGTATTCGCTTTCAACATTTTAAAAGCTCAGTGATGATACAAAGCAAAATAAAAAGATTGTTGAAATGACACTTAGGTTTGCATTGATAAAATAGGTTTGCATGGTAAACATAGATTGCATTCATAATAATACATCTGCAGAGTATTGATTACACAAGTTACAAAGATTCATTTTCAAAGAATGTTATCTTTTCTTATTAAAGATTGAGTATACTTGACACATACAATTTTCATAATGGCATGCATATAAAATCATTTCTTCATCTCATCATAAATGTCACAATAAACATCTCATTTCATGATATCATATACACAATATGTTTCATCATTCATTTACATCCCATTTTATATAACATTTCATCCATACATCATTCATTTACATCTCATTTTATATATTATACATTACATTTCATTAAGAAAATAAATACATCATCAATATCATATCACATAATCATCAATGCATCTATCCAATCTAGTATAATAAATCATCATAAAACATAAAAATTAAAATGCATCCATCACATAAATCATGTAGAACACATCATAGATCAATACATCCATCACATAAATAATGTAGAACACATCATAGATCAAGCGAACCGCTGCACAACATATATATCTCATCAAGTGTCAAGTATACAATGAAGTCTGAAAAGGATGAAAATAACATCATATCAAAAATGGCTGTATATATCTCTTAAAGGGTACACAAATGATCTCAAGTGGTACTCGCACCAAAAGGAGCAGGTCTCGCACCAGTATCACCACCACCACCAGATGTCCCAGGGTCTCTCGGATCTCTCGGATCTCTCGAGAGAGGTTGTGTCACGCCTCTACTCACTGTCCTCGAATGAGTCATCTCTGAGCAGGACTGGGCATAACTGACTCTTTGCTCTGGAGGGCAAAGCTCATGATAACGGCTCCTATAAAACTCAATCTCAGCACCCGCCCGCATAGCCTCTCGCATATAATCTGCCACAGAGGTCCCATCCGCCACTCTCTGCAATCTCTCTGCAGTAGCCTATGCTGTCTCTACTGCCTGTCTGACAGTATCTCGCTCTGCAGTCATGGTAGTAATCTGTGCCTGAGCGGTGGTCAGCTGTGCTCGTACACCTGCTAGCTGAGCCTGTGTTGTCGCTGCTGCCTGTATGGCCTCATCTCTCTCACCAATCAGAGAGGTAATCTGTGTCTGTACAGTAGCTAGCTGTGCCTGCATCTGGGCTTGTGTCTGTGCTAATAATCCCTGCACCTGTGCTAGCTGTCCCTGTAAAGTCTGAATCTGCACATGTAAACCCGCAACCTCTGATTGCTCTGCTGAAGAGGAAGCAACGACCTGCCTCTTACGAGGCACACTAGTCGATGGCTCTGAAGTACTTGCTATGCTCGGTCTCCCCCCATCTTTTCCATCATCATCACTACTATCATCACTGCCATCATCACTCTCATCACTGTCACTCTCCTCGCTACCCCCCACATCAACATCTACATCCTCCTCTCTCCTCCGTCTCTGACCACCGTGACCACCCCCTGTAGCTATTGGTGCTGGTGCTAGTGTTGGTGTTGGTGCTGGTACTGGCTCATCTGGAATGGTAATATGAGGAGGAGGGTGTAGAGCCAAATACTGTCCATACTCGGGAGTAATGGGTGCCTCAACAATGTCTCGTCGCATATCCCATGCCGATGGCTGTAGAGCACGATAACCTTCAACAAGTGCCCCATAAGGCAAGCACGGACCCCAATCACTGGCATCTACCCATCGTCATCCATAGTGTGCTACTCCCTGTGGCATACATTGAACAATCCCATATTGTCTGTAGATGCGGCGAAACAGGAATCGCTCCAAAATCCTAGGGCTCTTCCCGATCAAATACATCGAATCGGCCAAAAATCCCAACTCGATATCATCCTCATCCCAGTCATCACAATCTAAATAAGGACGCTAGGTCACTGTCTCCACATCATCAAGGATCCGTCTCCAATAATCTAGCTTACCCATCATATGCTGGGTAAGCCTACCTCTGTAGCAAAACACATAAGGTCTCGTCGCTGGTCTCGATAACATTGGCACGAGACGCGTAACAACAATATGCTCCCATGCCCATACCTGAAGAAGTGTAGCTCCCGCTGATAAACTGCTACCTCCGAGGTACACGATCCAGTGTAAATCATGATATAGCTGAGCAAGCATACACATGCCCCAAGCATATCTCATCCTGTGAGCCACCATACCCTCTAATACCCAACCCCATCCAAGAGATAGACCCTTTGACCTCTTATCAGGACAAAGGAATCCACCAATAAAGCCGGCCAAAACTGAAGGAAGTAGAGCATATGAATCATAGATCTCTACCCATGGGATCCACACTCTCGCAATATGGGGATCCTGAAAAACTCTCTGCATAGACTCTATCCCACCAACCTCCTCCAAATCATGCATGACAATCTCCCCAACAAAAGGAATGCGAAGAATACGCCATACATCCTCTGGCATCACGGTCATCTCGCTAGTAGGTAAGTGGAAGGTGTTGTGGTCACTATGCCACCGCTCTGCTAAAGCTGTCAGTAGACCCCTATTAAGTCTAATATGGGGCATATCCAGTAATGAGGCTAAACCACAATCAGTAATATGCTGCCTCTCATCCGCTAAAAGTCGTGGTATCGTATCAAAAGGCCAGGGGAACTGCTCTCGCACCTGGATAACATCTAAATGCTCCTGTTATCATAAAAACATTTTACAAATCAATACGTTATCAATCAAAATATCAAACATCATGAGGTCATCAATTTTTAAAAAATTGTGCTTTACCTATCAAATTATCAAATTATCAAGAAGGAACCCTCATCTATCAATCAGGTTCATCCCTTCAAAAAAAAATTTCCTTGCCTATCATGAGGGTAATTATTATCAATCAATGGATCTCGCTCATCATGAGATCGTTTACCATTTATTTAGTTGGATCAAACTAAAATAGATGGGATCAACAACAAATTGACGAAATAAAAATCAAATTGCACAATTTTTCATCAATCTATTTTTTAAGCGCTAAAAAACTCATGGGGCGCTACAAAATCTTACTGACGCGCTACAGAATTGACCTGACGCACTAAAAAATCTTGTGTGCTACAAAATCTTACTGACGTGCTACATAATTGACCTGACACGCTAAAACTCTCGCGCGCTAAAACAGATGACTGACACGCTATTCCGCGCCTGCCGGGCGCTAAAATAGTAAAACACGTGAAAAATGACCAAAAAAGTACTAGCGCGAATTACGAGGAGGATTTGGGGTACGTACCGGAGGTCCATAGTCAGCCAGACGTTGGTGACGTCGCACACGCTTGAGTCGGTGGGTGTGGTAAGGGATCGGCATCCTGATGCTCTAGCACTCTGAGGGTCTCTATCACAAGTTTATCAAAGTCAAATGCACAAATGACTTTTGAAAATGACCTTTTGAGCTTTTATAGGTTATTTTTGTGGGATTTTCATGGGATTTATTTATTTTTCTTTCTGAGGGATTAATTCTTATCTATCATAGGGGCATTTTCGGACAATTTTGTCAGGAGATAAATTGTTTCTTCATCAAATCATCATAAAAATTCAAAATTTTGAAAAATCATAAAAAAAATAAAAAAATTCAAAATTCACAATTTATCTCTCATGGGGGCATATATCGCTATCATTTCAAAATTCAACATCTGGGGCAAATTAGGGGCATATTTTAAACTTTTCGTCAATACTGGTAGCTGAGGCAAATTCATTCTTTGAAGCAATGTGTAAACCCATCACTTCAAAGAGGGGCAAAATGTAGACACCTAAAAATGATCCTGAGAATCTAAATTAATTAAATAATGCACTCTATTTGATTAATTAATCTTTAATTATCTACTTAGTAAATAAAATAGAAATATTTATTTATATTAAGTTCATTATTAATTCTTCTTATTTCTCTTACCAAATAAACAAAATTAAAAACTTTGTTTTATTTAATTATTATCATTTTTATCATATTATTTTCCTTAATTAAATAAACAAAAAATTAAAACTTGTTTTATTTAATTATTATTATTATTACTTCTTTTATACTTCTATCATAAATTAAATACACAACTTAAATAATTTGTGTTATTTAATTACCTCATCACATTTCTTCTTAATTAAATAAAGATAGCCTAAAATCTTTTATTTAATTATCATTTTCTTTTTATTTTAATTTAATAAACAAATCCTATA
>VDFB02088331.1:0-12275 GCA_007258455.2 Sequoia sempervirens
GGATGGGCCTGAAAATTTGCGGAAACACCAAAGTAGTCCGTAGAAGGCCTACTTTGTGGAAAATTGTCTTTTCGAGAGCTTTCCGAAAAGGTATTATCATTGAAGATCCGATGGTCAGATTAAAAGTTATGGCTGCCGGAAGTTGGTGCATATTTTAGGAATGTGCTAATTTTCAACTGTGAATTTAAACTTGAATTTCAAATTGTAATTTTGGCGCCAAACGTCAAAAAATCTTATCTCGAAGGTTGTTTTTGGTTCCAAACCGAAATGGGTCTATTTAGGGCTTGTTTCTGATTTTTGGGTAACTTTTTGGGGAAAGAAGTTCGCATGCTGTGAAAGGGGATCTGGGTAATTTTCTGTAAGTTGTAATTTGCATGTAATACAGAGCTTGGGGATTTGAGATCCTCTGCATGTAAGAAGTTCAATTCTTTATGAATAAAATATTATTCTCTCTTTTGTGAGTGTATTTTGTGTCTCTGCGGGTTTGCTCCCTCATCAAATTATCAGGTAAACCAAATATCAAACAATTACCTGACCACCAACCAGGGTAAAAGAAAAACTTCAAATGACACAGACTAACTATGAAACTGACAAGGTATCGACCCAAATACTCATCCTCTTTGAGGATGATGGTTGGGGTAGGGGATCTTATGTTATCTCTAAATCAACATGTTCCATTGGGTTTAAGGCACGCTCAAACCTATCATTTCAAGTGGAGTCAATTCCTGGTATCTACAACCTATAGCAAACCACATAGTTGAGCATGTACATAGTCAAACAGTCAAACACACTATGAGAGGAAAGTCGCAATGTCGTAGGGCACTTAGAAGCGAGTGATGCAACATTGTTTCCCCATCACCAAGACACATCCTAAAACAACACTCAACAATCAAATCAACTCGTAAACCATTCCCTACAAGATAGAATAATTACATGATGGACATAACAATGCATCTATGCAATGTAATACATCAAGTTGATTCTCTACATCAAAATGTCACACTTTCACAAAACACAGAAAATTTATGCACCAAAAATACACATTCTTCGCATACACACAAAAATTCACATCACCAAAAAACATACCACAAGGCTACACAAGGGTCCATAATGCATTCTTGATAGAAGAATATTGGTGTATTGCGCACTACACCAAGGGTCTTATCCTTTCCACTAGTTTTCTACACCATTGGACCAACACCACCGAGAGAGAAAACTCGGGTTGCTAAGTGAGAATGATAGAAGGGAGAAAACATTTTCTCCAGAGTACGCACAACAAGGACAATATAATGGGCCCATGTATATCCAAAGTTCCCAGTGTAAAAAACCCTAGAGGACAACACACTTCAACACCTTAAAACAGATTTTTTTTTAAAGTGCAATATACATAATATTGCAAATGAAACAATTACATGTTTTCTAATCTAAGTACTCTAAGGTTCTAAGGTTACGTTACTAGAATCCTATTAATGAAACTAGTATGAAATGTAAATCACCACAATAAATAAACTCCATCAACAATATAACAACATCCATTTTAATCCAATTACCTAACACATGAAATAACATTATTACCATTATCCATTACATACGAGAGTTCATTAATTCATTACATCATTTCAACATTACATCTTGAACAAAAGTGTCTCCTTGTAAACATGTGAAGAGAGTACATCAGAAGAATAATACAAGATACAATTGAATTATATACAATAAAAATACATGAAGATACTCCACATGAATTGGAACAAGTGTAGAGGTCTACATATCCAGGAGACGTCACCACAATCACGAAAAAAGTGAGGGAA
Source organism: Sequoia sempervirens (assembly GCA_007258455.2). Lineage (NCBI taxonomy): Eukaryota > Viridiplantae > Streptophyta > Pinopsida > Cupressales > Cupressaceae > Sequoia > Sequoia sempervirens. The sequence continues at coordinate 1,809 of VDFB02088331.1, forward strand.
CCCAATGGAGTGCATGGAACGTTCCACCCAACCATGTGGAACCCTAAGGTCCACCCCCATGCTAGGAGATAACAATAAGGTCCCACCACCAAAACAAAGAAGAAGACAGTAGTACAACATAGAAAGGCTAACATGACTCCAACATACAAGAGTAACAAACAAAGCATAAAGAACAACTACTTCCAGAGGTACAAGTATAGCAAGGGAAAATCAAACAAGACATACAAGGTTGCTATAGGGAGGAGTTTCATCACATAGTTTGCTATGGGTTACCTTGGCGTAACCTTCCTAGGCTACTGAACCCCCATCCTGGGTTACCCTAGCCACCTCTACCGGTTGTCGAACCCCCATATAAACTATGTAGAATCAACATACCTTCCAATTAGACCAAGCAATTGATGTTTCCATTTCAGACCTTCCCACACATCTCAAGCCTAAACAAGCACTTGAGCCATGAGTGAGGCATTATTTTGATTAATGTGAACTAACCAACCCCCTAATTCATTTTAGATTATCACTTGATTAAACTCTCAATGAGTTACCCTGGACTTGCCCCTTTGTGCATCAAACCCCCATTAAGAACCACTCCCCCTACTAGCAACAAAAGACTCAATACTCCAATAACTGGGTAAGCCAACTTGACCAACATATAAAGCCACCTGTATTATCACATTAAGAGAGGCATGCACCAACTTGCACAAGTTCTCCACAGATAACAATTCTCAGTGCAAGGCCATAACCCACATAATCATAAATCAAGTATAGAATCAAGTGTTCACAAAGAACCAACATGAAAAGCCAATCATAAAGAAAACTCTTTTTCCCCAACCTCTAGAAGTCTAACAAAACACTAACACAAAGGTTACCCCATTGAAGTGGCCACAATAACATGATCTCACAATCAAAATCAACCTCAAAATCAAAAGTAAAATCAACCAACAAGGCATCCAAAGGAGACCTCAATTTTCTCTTCACATGATACCCAACCCCTAATTACCTAACAAACTTACAATTTGGCTAATGAAAAACTTTAGCAAAATCAACAACCACACCATAGAAGGGTGCTTTTCAGTGGTAAATGCATATCACTTCATCTTGCTCAATCATTTTCGCCATAAGAAAAGGATTTATTTTCCTTATTATCTTCTGATGTCTCTAGATTCAAGTCTCAAGTATCATAAGAAAACCCTAAAAATCCCATTTTGCATGTGGGGCTAATCCTTCTTATTTTTTATTATGTAAAATCCTTTGAGGTGGCTAGGCCAATTGTGACCCTGAAGGGTAAACAAATTAAGCTTTGTGAGGAGTATGAGATTTCCTTTGAAGAGGAACCAACCAACAAAAAAGTGAAGAAAAGAAAAATTATTTTAGAAAAAGGGTCGGAGTCAGAGGAAGATGTGGACTTTGTCCCAAATTCACTTTCTTCTTTGTATGTGGATCCTCAATCTCTTGCTGCAAGAAAGACAAAAAAGGGGAGTTGTGTGAAAGCAAGGGCTATGTGACTTGTAGTGATGAGGTGGTTTTTGATTTTTCGTGTAGGGGTGTGACACAGAAGAATGATTTGTATGGAGAGGCTTCATCGCCGCCCCCTGTTACCATGCAAAAGGAGCTAGAGGGGGGAAGCAAGAATAAATGGGTTCTAAAGACTATGTGTCAAATATTGGAGGACTCTCCTCTCACTTTGGTGGGTGGTATGTTTGCTAATGATTCTTTGAGTGTTAACCAAGATTTGCAGTAGAAAGGTAAGACTGGGGTTGTTGTGGATACCTAGGATGCATAGTTGGAGAGGCTGAAGAAAAGAAAGGCTATGGCGGAGGAGATTGTGAGTTCCATCCAAAAAATCAAGACTTTGGTTGCTACTAGGAAAGGTAAAGAAATATTTTTTGGTCAAGATAAGGTCAGCTCCTCTGAGGAGGAATATGCTTTGGGGAAGGGGGTTTTTAATATTGATAGAGAAGAGATGTTTGATGTGTTGGGAAGTGCTTGTGAGGGTTCCATTATTTTGTTCAAACTTATTAAATGGTTTTTTCATGAACTCAATAAAACTAATTTCAAGGTTAGGGGTGTGGTGAGGAAGGCTGAAGAGTCCTCTATCCAAAACTAGATTGATAAATTGTTTGATTCCTTAAACACTATTGTGAACACTATGGTGGAGGAAACTTTTAAGATGGAACAAAACCTAGAAGGTAGAATCCTCACCCTTAAGGATCAAATGGAGAAAATTTTGGATACTGTGATGAGGGGGGGAGGTGTCTAAATCTAGTGTTAAATTGGATTTTGGTGGTGTTATTTCTCCTATGGTTAGTGCGAAGAAGCGTAAAGAAACTATCCACACTGAAGAGATCAATGATGCTAGTAAGTTGATGGTGGAGGAGGTTGTTGCTGAGAAGAGTTGGGAGAAGGGAAATGTTTTGATTACTGAGGTGAATATGAAAGGAGTTGATGCTAGAACTAGAAACAATACTAAATCTTAGGTTGGGGCTTCTGGTAAAGAAATGCTTGATGTTTTTGATGATGCTCTGAAGGTTGTGGTGAGCGACATTGAGGCAATGGATATTTAAAAAAAATGTAGTGTTGTTGGTTGGGGTCCTCCTTTTTGGCTGAATTTTTGCTGTTGTATTACTGATGATGGGTTGATTTGTGCTTAGTGTTGTTTTTTTTAGTTTTAGCTTCTCTCTTTTGTAAAGGGTTATGGGCCCCTTCAAAACCCGTATTTTACCTCTAATCAAAAATAAAATCAGCAACCATGACAACAGTATATATCAACTAATTCACAACTTCACTCACCTATAACAATCAATTTCCGGAATAAAAGCAAAATCACAGTATCACATATAGAAGCAAAACATTGAATATGCAAATGGAAGATAGACATTGTTTTTACAAACACATTACTTTTATCTATTCTAAGAATTCCTTCATGAAAATAAATCAAAATATTTTTCTTCCTTCAATTTAATTAACACACTTTAGTCACTAACCCTAATAAAATCGGATGCAACTCATAGAATGGAATTTTATCCACATAAATATTGTCTCACATTGAAATACCTTTCTTTTATAATAACATAATTAAGATTACTTTATAATTTAAATTATATTTTCTTTACTCATATATCTTAACTCTTTAATTCTCTTAACAAGATTATTATATGTAAAACATTTTCCCTAACCTAGTCATTTAATCAAGTTAAAAGATTATATACAACACTTTACGATGTTTAAAGGTAACTCTATGAACAGTTTACTTAATTGACATCTAACTATAACAATTCAATTACTTTTAATTATCTAACTGAACATCTTCATCATTCCTTTACTTATATTTGAATAAATTAGTGTACTTAATGTATACACAATTAAATGATCTTTTATAAACGTTGCTTCTTTAATATTTAACCCTACTATGATATATCTTCATCTAATACCTCATAAAGCATTTCCATCAAACAATTTAAAGATTGAGCCCTAATGAATGGAATCATTTTTCCTTGCTCCAAGTGTTAATATACAAATTTCAATGAGACTAATCCTTAAACATTGATAATGAGATGTGATTAAAATCAAAACACATATCTATACACACAATTATGTATATGTTATTAACCCAGTAAAGTGTCCACTACAATATATCAAATTATAATGTGGGATATATATACATATTTATTTATTTATTTATATACCTATATATACAAATATATATAAAGGACATATTGATGGTGAGATTCTTTATTTCTGTTATATTGAAAACCATATTTAAATATAACTACATAAATCAGTATTTATTTAAACATATATATATATAGTAAAATCAAACATCAAAGACCATGAAAATATCAACTTATGGATTTGAATATCAACCAACATTCATATATCTATATGATAAACTAAAATTGAATGCTAACAATATATCTATACACTATATATCTATATCACATAAAAAATTGAAAAGCATTCAAGCTCTAAAACCAAAAGGCAGAAAGAATTTGCACCCTATAAAGCAGAATGATGAGACAAAAGCAGTGAATGGATAGATATGATGAGATAACTGGCAAACAAATATAAGAGATGTGCAGCCAAAGAGCTACAAATACAACACAATAAAGAGGGAGAGGGCACGCCAGTTGAAGAAATTAGCTTGGCAAATAAAGGCAACAAAGGGTTTCCAGTTTCAAAACTTTTACTTAACCTAGAGGGATCTTTATCGGCGGCCATAGTGAAAGGTTAGCAATTGCATCTAGTTTTTTAATTATGGCGAATATGTCTAACTGCCACGCTACACCTAAATTCATCTCCAAGATTGCTGTAAGAGATTGTTTAGGCTTGTACATCCCCATACAACAACTAATTGCTCAGAAATTAGTTTGGATTATTTTGTGGATTGAATGAACTTAGGTTTGCAGGAGGTTTGAGGGTTTAACATCTTATTTGGTGGAAGTTTTAGTTGTTTTCCTAAATCTACCTGTGTAAACAGAGTTAAGGGTTTGTGATCAATAAAATGAATTAAAACCCATTCCACCATTTTGTGATCACTGTAACTAGGTGGAATGGAATTTATATAGTAGGATCAGTTGTTGACATGCTTTGTGAGTGTAGGGGAGGCCGACTATGGTGTTGGGCATGATGCCCTAATGAAGAAAATTATGATTTTCACTTGGAATTGTAAGGTTTTTGACTGAAAATGGCTATGAATCTTTGGGGCAGCATTGTTTCTTGTATGATTGAGAATATGCAAAGGATTTAAAACTTTTTTGAGGTGGTTGCAAGCTTTGTTAAGGTTTGGTATTATTATTTTTTGCAAAAACCTAAGTTTTAGGAGAATAATAAGGGTTTGTTGTTTTGGCTCTTTAGAGAGAGTCTTTCTGCAAATAGGTTGTGGATTCAGTGGTTTGAGAACCTAGTGACTACTACCCTGGTGTTTTGGTAGATTAGTGAAAATATTAAAGGCAAGGTCCTTTGGAAATTTGGCCTAATTGGAAGGCTAAAAGGCATAAAAAAGTTTTTTTTGGTGAAAGTGTTGCAAAGTAACATATTGTGTCTTTTTGATATGTTTATATACACCAAAATGGGTGTCTAAAACCTTGCTAGTCCTGATGTGAAAGGAAAACATCTAGGAGATATACCCGTTTGAGTGGTTTTTCTATGCTACAAGTAGTGAGGTTGATTTGATAAAAAGTGTAGAATTTGGTGATTTGGGACTTGAAAGTTGTCTTATTAGTTTATTTTGTGTTTGAGTGTGTTGTAGGCCTCCCCTGATTGAATCAAAATGGTATTAGAGCAAAGGTACTAGATTCTTGTGGAAGAAATTTGGTGACTATGAAGGAAAGCTTGGGAAGTGAAGAGGCAAGATTGTGAAGATGTCTCCAAAAGGAAATAATACAACAAAGTAGATGAGTGAATTGAAGAGTCATTACATAAGAGAGATTGTAAGCCTTAGAAACCAATAAGAGAAGAGAAGCAATTGAAAGAAATGATTCAGAGGAAGAAGATTAAGAAGATTTTGAAGATGTTGAAGAACTTAACCTAGAAGATCAAAGAATGGGCAAGTTGTTGAAGGTAGTAAAAGGTGACAAGTATAAGGTGAAAATTGAAGTGCAAAATTTTGGTGGAAATATGAATGAAGATGAATTGTTAGATTGGATATCTTCTTTGGACAACTATTTTGAATGTGAAGAGATTCCAAAGGAATAGAGAGTCAAGATTGCAAAAACAAAGTTAAAAGTTCATGCACTTGTATGGTGGGATTATTTGCAGTCAAAAGAAGGAAACAAGGTAAGTCCAAAATTGTGGTATGGGACAAGATGGTAGCTAAGTTGAAAGGTAAGTTTCTCCCTTCAGATTATTCAATTCAAATGTTTAAGAGATTGCAAAGTTTAAGGAAAAAGGAAATGGATGTAAAGGCATACACTAAAGAATTTTATAGATTGAGTATGAGATCTAACCATAATGAAAATGAAGATGAAAAGATAGCTAGGTGGCTTGAGAATGAATATATAGGATGAGTTGGCTTTGAAAAATCCTAGGAACATGGAGGAATGTTATCAAATGGAATTGAAGGCTAGAGATAAAGTGAAAAGAAGACAAGAGAAAATAGCAAGAGGAAGAGGCAACACCATGAGAGGAAGGGGATCTTTCTCTACTCCAAGACAAGAAACTGAAAATCAAGAAGAACCAAGAAAAAGAGATGAACAAGTTGCAGACTTTAGAGGAGGATATAGAGGCACAAGGGGAAGGTTGTGAGGTGGAAGGAATTAAAACACTTTTGCAGGTAGATGTTATCATTACCAAGAATATTGTCATCCTGCTTGGAAGTTCCCTGAGAAGATTGGTTCAACAACAAGTGGAGGAGAAAGGAAATTGATAGGAGAGCACAAATTGTTCACGAACCCTTACAGTTTACACTAATTGCTCATAAATTAGTTTGGATTCTTTTGTGGATTGAATTAACTTTTTTTTGTAGGAGGTTTGAGGGTTTAACATCTTATTTGGTGGAAGTTTGAGTTGTTTTCCTAAATCTTCCTACGTAAACAGAGTTAAGGGTTTGTGATCAATAAAATGAATTAAAACCCATTCCACCTTTTTGTGATCACTTTAACTAGGTGGAATGGGATTTATTTAGTAGGATTAGTTTTTGACATGCTTTGTGAGTGCAGGGGAGGTCGAGTATGGTGTTGGGCATGATTCCCTAATGAAGAAAATTGTGATTTTCACTTGGAATTGTAAGGTTTTTGATTGAAAATGGTTATGAATATTTGAGGCAACATTGTTTCTTGTATGAGTGAGAATATGTAGAGAATTTAAGACTTTTTTGAGTGGTTTCAAGCTTTGGTAAGGTCTGGTATTGTGTTTTTCAGTAAAACCCTACATTTTAGGAGAATAATGAGGGTTTGTTGTTTTGGCTCTTTAGATTGAGTTTTTCTACAAATAGGTTATGGATTCAGTGGTTTGAGAACCTGTTGACTACTGCCCTAGTGTTTTAGTAGATTGGTGAAAATATTAAAGGCAATTTCCTTTGGAAATTTGGCCTAATTAAAAGGCTAAAAGGCATAAAAAGTTATTTTTGGTGAAAGTGTTACAAAGTAACATATTGTGTCTTGTTGATATGTTTATATACACCAAAATGGGTGTCTAAAACCCTATTAGTCCTGATGTGAAAGGACAACACCTAGGAGATATACCCATTTGAGTGGTTTTGCTATGCTACAACGAGTGAGGTTGATTTGATAAAAAGTGTAGAATTTGGTGATTTGGGACTTGAAATTTGTCTTGTTAGTTGATTTTGTGTTTGAGTTTGTTGCAGACCTCCCCTAAATGCATCATGGAGACATCAGACACAATTTTCCCTAAGTGATAAACCTTGCATGAACTTAACAAGACTCCTTTGAACATCATTTACATTTTACATTTTTTGCATTTTACATTTTACATTTTTACCACCTTGCATAACACAACTTATATACCTTGGTACCTTACTCTTTGTTCATGAGTTCTAAGCATATGAAGCTTTTTCTTGTCTCATGAAGCACGAACCAACATTTTCCCTTGTGGCGCACTTTTAAAGTTATCAGGAGGTATAACTCTGATATGATTAAGTTGTAAGCCCATTTAGTGGTACGACTTTCCCCAGCCACCTATGTGTTTATGAGTGCATACCAACTAGTGTATGCACTTCACCTTTTTTGGTTTTCTCACCTAGAAAATTACCATGAGTTCTATTGCCCCAGAGTGAGTATGCATTCTCTTTCTCTCACAAACAACCTAGATCTAATCCACAACTAGTTGGACAAATGATCAAAGCTAAATCCAATTCCCACTTTTCTTCTTTCATTTCACACTTGTTCCTTTGTTCTTATGTTTAGTTAGCCATGGGATCTGTTGGTGTAATTAATTAATTAATTATTACACTAACAAAAGTTAACTTAGGTCTTGCATTTAATTAATTAAGTCCTAGGTTGCATTATTAGATAAATCATTTAATAAATGGGATAATATTTCCTTCCTTGTTTGGTGGGATAAGATTCCTTCTAGAAGATGAGTTGTCCTTCTAAAACTTATCTCCTCATTTAATGATCATCTAGATAGGGTTCACATGTTGTCACATATTGTTAGATTATGACACATGGCAACATCTCATGCATATTAGGTTTTCATTCTTGCCTATATAATCAGGCATCTTGTTTATTTGTAACATATCCAATATCAATATCAATATCATATCATCAATATAGAATCTCTATTGTGCATGCCTAGTTGCAACACTTTCTGGGTGGTTGATTATCTTTCCTGGCTCAAAGGTCCTCCATTGAAGTCTTCAGCTTCAAGGACTGTGCATCCATAATCTCAACATGGTATCAGAGCTTATCCAGTGAAACGTCAACCCTCAATCAAGAAAGTTGGTGTGCAAGATTCTCCGTAGGCTGAAGGTTTCCATTGAAGGCTACTTGTTTCCACCCGGGGACCAAGCTAATTTTTGAAGTAGATAGAGTCAGATCCGAGCTCGCCATTGTCTTCAGAAGGCCTTGAAACCCTAGGATCGCCTACCCATTCATCAAAATCGGATACATCAACCTGGGAGCTTCAAAGGTATTTTTAGGGTTTGCAAAATCAATCGTACTATCCGTACAATTTGCAGCAAAAAATCATCCCGGTCAGTTGTCCTTTGAGGAATTTTTTTTATATGCAGGCACTTTTTTTGTTTTAGAAAAATTAGGGCATTTATCTATCTATTTTTGGCAAAAAAAATTGGCTTTTTTCTATAGTTTCAGAAAAAAATAATTCGAATCGACAAGCATTTATTTATTCTGTCGGCATCATAGCGGGTCTGATTTTTAAAAATCATTGGCATCACATCTATGGGTTTGATTTGTTAAATCCACCCCATTCGTCATATTAATATTCATAGGGGTTTTTTTTTTTTTAAATCTACGAGCTTTATTTTTCTCGTTGGCATTTTACATATAGTCGGCACATATATTTTATCTTTTGATTTTTTATTGCCGTTGGCAATATAAAAAATCAAATATATTATTTTGGACACATTAATTATAGTCATAATAAAAGATTTTTTCGACTGCAGGGAAGTACTGTGTGGACCTGCTGGCCATCACTTCAGACCGAGCTTGTACCAACGCCGCGGGACACATCCTCTGGCCGACGTACCAACCGGCTCGGTCTCCGTTCTGCATTCCACCCGGCGAATTGTTGTTGGCATTTCTCTCATCCTCTGCCATTGACCGTTCCCACCGATGAAGACTTACCACTGGCCCATCCAAGCTTCGCCAGCCCGTGCTTTTCCTCCCACCGGGGTATTCACCACCGACGGTGTCTCCTACTAACAGTGCCTCCTGCCGCTCCACTCAGTTCCCCACCCCACCGCCACTAGGGGTGGTGCATTTTTTTTTCCATTTAAATTCTCTAAGGTCATATCAGTGACCAAGAGCTAAGCCTGGAGGGGCTTATTTTTTTGACCCTATTTAGCCTGTAGGTGCCTAATCAGGGCATTTTTTCATTTGATCACAAATTTCACCCAGGCTATCAAAATTTGGCAAACGATATACCATCGAAAAGGTCTTTCCATGTACTTTCCAGTGGTGACATTATTTCTACAAAAATTTGCTTGTAGAAAATTATATATCCAAATGAAGACAAAACCCTAATCTGGACTCAAAGCTGCATATCTTTTCAACCATTTGTCGGATTTTAGAAATTCCAATGGCATCAGGAAGGTGATTCAGAGCTCTTTTTCATCAATCTATCCCCTTGATCAGTTTCAACTCCAGGTACTCTTGCATGAGATTTTTTTCAATTTGGTGCATTTGCTCAATAACCTAGTTATTTTGAAGCTTGGGACAAGTTTGTTTTGATCCGGGTTGCATCACTTCAGTTGTAAATCATATTTGGAAGTCTTTATTTTCTGTTGAAGGTCAGTGTCTTTGTATTCTTGTGGATAAAATTCATTATGGGGCTTGCATATTACTCTCTTTCTTTGACTATGTTGCACAAGGGTAACTATTCACAATGGCGAGATGGGATCAGCCACCATCTCCAATCACTTGATTTGTTGCCACATCTATTTGGTATAGTCCCTCATCCAAGTGAAGGTATTCATGAACTTGCTTGGAGTTGTTGTAGATACACTGTTTTGGAGATCATTTCTATGCAAGTTGATTGTGATGTTCTGAGTACTATTGATCATTGTGATTGTCCTCACATTCTTTGGACTAAGCTTTGGGAGATCTATGGAGATTCAGATACTCCACCATTCCCCATTGGTCAAGATTCATAATTTCATTCTTCATATCAAGTTCCCTATGATGATATTGTTATGCAGGAAGTTGATTTCCTTGATCTTTCTTAAGAGGTTAACAAGGCTCCTTTCAATGCTTCTTCTTCATCAAAGATAGTTGGTATCCCTTCACATTCAGTGATTCCTTGTCCAAAGTCATTGATTAAGGCTTCCACCATCAT
>VDFB02088333.1:0-11168 GCA_007258455.2 Sequoia sempervirens
ATAGAGAGGCATTTAAGTAGGTCTTTTTTATAGAGGTAAATTATTATTTTTTTGCTTGTTATATGCTAGAGGAAATCTTATGTATGTCTATGTTTAGAAATAAAATTTATATTTGAGAGTGGTGTTCTAGATTATTTTAGAATTATATTAGATATTAAATGAATGATCTAGTTTGAGATTTTAGTGATTGGTTAATTTTTTTTTGGAGATGATACCATTTCATTTCATGTTTTAGTTATGCAACAATAAATTGTGTAAAAAATAATTTATTGTTTATTTGTTCATAGTATTTTATAAATTCATGTGCTAAGATAACACATGACTCTTCTCTCCTTTACCATCTTTTAATTTTTATATCTTTCTTTATCATCATTTATAAGCGTTTTTAATAAATTCTTATTTTAATTTTAATTTAAATAAAATTTATAACTTACTCATGAATATCATGAAATATTTCTTACAATTTTATTAATATATTTACCAGTGAACACAAACACAAAAACAGATTAACCAAGAAAAAGATCACGAATTTTCAAAACCCGACTAGTTAATTAGATGAATGCAATGTATATAAACATGAGAGTGTTTCAGCACCCGATCTCCATGAAATGAGGATAGGACTCCTAATTCATGGAGTGGTGGCCAGTTTGCTCACACCTTTGTAGTATGATGTGTCAAAACACAGTCGACACCTCAAAACAAATCCTAACTAATTTGACATCTTGTGTGGGCAAGTGTCATGTACACAATGAACACCTAAGTAGCCTTATATGTAAACTAATAATTACACTAACATATTTTTATCTTCACAAAACAAAGAAATAAATTAAATTAGATTAAGAGAAATCCTTTGATTTTTTCATAAAAATACAGTAAAGAAGGTCATATCCACTTAATATATTTTTCTTCCTATTCTTCCAAATGTGAATCATGACTTGCTTGTAAATATTAAATAATAGGTATTAATAAGTTTTTTTAAATGAAAAAATAAAACAATTTAGAGTTAGTACATATAAATCTCATGAATACATATTAAACAAATTAAATCTTCTAAATAGTTTTAATTTTATTTAAATTTATTTTATCTTATTAATTTATGTCCAAGACTAGCTATAGATGACCATGGGCATGTTCTAATTGACAATTCTTCAGTTCATGTATTTGATTCATGCTTATTAGATACCCTTGTTATGCAACGTGGAAATTTATATCAAAAGCAGACGAGTTTATTTAATGATGGAGGCATATTAAAAGGAGACAGTTTATTTAATAAGGATGGGGGCACATTTATAAAAAGGCACATCATCAATTGAAAAAGAGTCGTTTATTTAAGAGATACAGAAGGAAATACACCTCGACAAAGTTGTTTATAAAGCTAACATCTTGGTAGATCGTGAAAGGGAATCTTTCTTAATGGAATAGAAGTACAAGTAGATGGGAGCCTAATTGGGTGAAGTAAAGTTGAGGTGGTTTAATCCATTTAATAAAGGACATAAGTATTTATAAAGAGTAAGTTTTTTTGTTTGAGATTGATAATAATTTTCAATGATAATAACTTTTCACAATTCATATGGATAATTGTTCAAAATATTTTTGGATTCAATTTTCACAATCTATATTGATAATAATTTTATTCAAAGTCAAAAAATTTGTTGTTTTCTAAAATAATTTTAAAATTTTTCAATTTACGAAATGATTATGTTTCGTATCTTTCTCTCCGTCATTTAATATTGTCTTGTAAATATGATTAGCACTTGCATCTAAAGGAAGTTCAAAGATTACATCAATAGAAAACTATATGTATGCTAATATGTTAGAAAGTATGTGTTTGTGCATGCATATTTTAATTGCATGTGGCTGGATTAAACAATTAATAATAAATACTAAAGAATGGAATGCAATAAACTTAAACAAATCTAGATTTTTTCCTAAAAGAAATTAAGTATTATCCAATTATGATATATTTGCATATAAATTTAAAACATAAAGCAATGCAAATGAAAAAAGATTATCAGAAACCCCCCAATCCCAAGGAAATGGAGAGACTTTATGGATGTGTGTATGTGCTTATGAAACAATTGCGGTGCAATGGTAAAGGATGTGGAAAACATGAACAAGGCATTTGTGTCCCGATTGAGCCTAATACACAAGACATGAAGAATGGTTTAGGATATTCCTTTTCTAAGATGACAAAAGCAACTCAACAACCCTCATTAAATATCAACACTATCACATGTCAATCGCGAACTACACTTACACTCAAACATCTTGAATTTCTTGACATGAATTTTCCACCATCTTGGGAGTATGTTGAAAGTGATGAAGCCTTGAAATAAATGCTAGGTGCTATTGATAAACCATCTCCCTCTAAATGGCATGTTACCTACACTATGATAAGTTCCAATCCACAACATACTAATGATCATGAGAAAACCATGGAACCATACGATCCTGAGTTTCCTTAGCTGAATGCACTCCCCCTAGGAGATACAATTGATATACCAATGGATATCAATGATACATAAAAGGTCATTAAGATTGGGAAGTGCCTTGATGAGTGGATATGGGCCAGGTTTAACCAGCACACTCTAGGCACTGACTGCTTAGGTGGCAGGCCCACTAACCTATGACATTTCCATTATCTATCCACCTTTTCCGTTTCCGGTAAAAGATATTTTACAGCATTTTAAAACAAAACTCTGCGCGTATTAATAGGAGATGAATTAGGTAAAAGGGCAGTTTAATAATTAGGGTGTTTAAATAATTAATATATAATAAAAGTGTTTAAAGAATATAAAATTTTAAATAAATAATTAAAAATGTTTAATAATAAATATATGAAACAAGTTTTATAAATAAAAATATATTTAAGAATAAATATATAATGGAAAATTTTGAAATAAATTTTATATAATAAATTATTTTTGAATTAATTTATACTTTTAATTTTGTTATATTTGAGTGTTTTTAATGATTTCTGCATGATAACATATGTTTTTTATGATAATATATTTATATAATAATATTATCTTATTTTTGAAATAATATAAATATACTAATTAAAATTGTTGGTACAATAATATATTATTTTTTATTTAGTATTTGATATTTTATTTTTATTTATCTAAGATTTATTTTTTCTATAGATTTTTTTTAATTTAGTTAGTCAACAAGTTATTTCTATTTATATATATATATTTTTTAATTTGAAATAATTCTTAAAAAAAACTCTCAAGAAAATACAATAACAACAATCAATATTTACTGGTACTTTAAATTCCAATTAACACTAATTAAAATGATTTGTGAAAAAATCATTCTTAAATGAAAATATAACAATAACATAAAAGTATAAACAACTTTCAAAATATTAAAATTCATGGACAAAATATTTCTATAGTCCATGTTAATAATTGTAGACAAATTTATAATATTCAAATTTAATATCATTTTCTTTCTCTTTTCTTCATGCATAAAAATATATTTCAATTTTATTAAATTAAAAATATTAAACAAATTATAGCCATATTTGTACTTCTGAAATTCTAAATACAATAGTGCCATCATCATATATAAAAATTGAAACACAACTAAATATTAAAAAAAAAAAACTATTTAAGAATTATTTAATTTTTAATTTACTTAGGAGTTATTTTATATGTCATGATCATATATAAACATTGAAATACAATTAAATGTTTAAAAAAAAAAATTAAAACTCTTAAGAATTATTTAAGTTTTTTTCTTTTGACATTAAAATCTTCAAAGTAAATGATTTTTTTTATAAAATAACTCTTAAGTAAATAAAAATAAATTAATGTCAAAATTTCAAACATACAATTGATCACCTATCTTATGATTTTCCATGGATAAATTAATTCATTTAATTATCCAAAAAAATGGTATGATGAATTTATTGGTAATGATAATAGTAAATCCATCAAATATTTCAACAAGTTCATGTGTTTCTTAATATCGACCCTTTTAGTTGTTTGATTAATATAATAGAAGGAACTTCTACATTTCTCTTCACATGTCTCCAATTAACACTTTGGATTCCATAATCTTATAGAATGATAAGTTTGAATTATTTCACCTTTCTTGTGATTTGTCAGATGATTGCTAACAAATCAAACATGATAAAGCATGATGTAAAAGATATCTAATAGCATACATATAGTCAAATCTCTTAGCTCCCTCTATTGAACTAGAGATATTGGCATTATCACAAACCTTATTATGGCTCAAAATCTTAATACTAAAATTAAATAGAATTCCCCCTCAAAGTGCACACTCATTAGCATAATTATTAAGAACATCAATCTATGTGTTTCTAACTTGATGGATGCTTCTTGGAAAGGAACATATTTTTCAACCATATTTTCAAAAAGTGATATTTTTTGTTCATTAAATTCATCAAGGTCAATATTTTTTTACTTTCAATCTTAAGAATTAATAAGGATTTTTTTTTGAGAAAATATTTAAACCTTTCATCTTCTTGGTGAATTCTTCCAAAATCCACTCTCTTTCACTTTCTTGGAACTTTGATTTTCTTCTTCCTCATGCTCAACTATCATAATTTCTCATTCATATAAGGATTTATATAATCCTTGTTGAAAGTGATGACTTTGAATTCTTGAAACTCATAGCTCTTTTTCTATACTCCTCCATGATTTGTTAGTTCCTGCCAAGGAACTATAGGCACGGCCTGTTGTTAACTTTTGCAATAGCATAAACTTTTTATCGAAGGTTTTTAAAGTTTTTTTGCCACAAAGGCTATAATCAAAAAAATATATTTAGCTAATTTTCAATAAAAATATTTAACTCTTCAAAATTAGTTACTTGTTATATTTTCTATTCTATTCATTTATTTACTTGTTTGCATTAAAATAGGGAAATTTTTGAAATTATCCATTTCTCATAATTAATAAAAATTTGCATAACATCACTCCACTCAAATTTAAGCAAAAAACATGTTTAAGCGAAATGCTCTCATTATTTCATACATAGATTTTTCTAAAATAGGTATACTAATATTACTTTCCTTTTGTAATACTACAATTTAAATTTATGTATCTTTTTTTATGAAGAAATATATTTTCTATAAAACCAAAGTACATTGGACACGTATTTAAAGCTACAATCAATATAAAAATAAATAAATAAATTTCTATTTTAATTTATCAAAAATATATCCAAGTCAATTACTTTATATTTAGTAGAAAAATTATTTACTTTTTAAATAAAAATACATCAAAATTTTAAAATATATTAATGTCTACAAATGAAATTATTAAAAAATGGCAAATAAATATATAATATTGAATAGAAATGAAAATGATGAATGATGGCTTTTTCAAAAATGAAATTAAAAATCACATGCAAAAGATTAATATTTTGAGATTGAGATAAAATAATAAGTTGTTATTTAAAATTTTCAAATTATTTTAAAATGCTCTCAATGTTTCTTACATAGGTTTTTCTAAAATAGTTATACAAATATTAATAAATTCTCCATATTAATAAATTCAACTATGCTAATTTTTGGATTTTTTTTTTGTTAAATAAATATATCTATATATTCAAACTATATTTTTTAAGATTATTTTTTGGTAATTATAGGTTATAAGTGAAAGCATGAAAGCAAAAATTTGTGTCAATAAAAACCTTTTGCATTTAAATTGACATCCTTAGTGTTGGCGGTTACAAACAATTTTTAATGGATTTGATATCTTCATTTTACATTCATTAAAAATAATTGGAAAACATCACCACTTTTGCTCTGCAAATTCAACGATGTAAATTTCTCAACACCAGGCTTTTGTACTAGTAGGGGACCCCTTCAGTCCAATCCGTTATCTTGTTTTCCAAATTATCCTTCTCTCCACATGCAGAAGAATGTATATGTTGTAGCTTCTACAGGACCAAACATGATTCATTTTCAAACAGTTTTTAATGGATTTGATACCTTCATTTTACATTCATTAAAAATAATGGGAAAACATCACCACTTTTGCTCTGCAAATTCAACGATGTAAATTTATCAACACCAGGCTTTTGTACCAGTAGGGGACCCCTTTAGTCCAATCCATTATCTTGTTTTCAAAATTATCCTTCTCTCCACATGCAGAACAATGTATATATTGAAGCTTCTACAAGACCAAACATGCTTCCTTTTCATGCTTACGATGCTCCGTATACCAGAGCGGTTCAATTCTTTTTCGGACAAGAATGCCAACAATGAAGCAACTCACTAACGGGTATGTACTACGAAACCCCCATCTTTTCTTTATGTCTGAATTGAAGTGACAAATTAGACTTGCAATAGCTTTAGATTTGCAGGGGATGTTAAAATGGCAGTGCCTGCAGACCCCTCCTCACCATCTACTTCATATATTCATTTGGTCAAGCACTTAACTTCCATTTACTTTGGATTATAAAGATGTGAGCATATCAAAAATTTTATGGGTTGATTTATTTTGTTCTTTCTAAGCACGCCAATATTCAACCTACCATAACTATTACAAGAACAATGTAAATAGTTAGCTTGATGACCCAAATGATAAATATGATGACAATTGTTTTCTTTTTTTCCATACACACTTTCACTTTAACATTGATATCCATTTATAAATTTATGAATTTTTGCAAAACAAATTAATTGAATTGAATTGATCAAAGATAAATTTCACAAAACTAAACTAAAGGAAGTCCATGATTCTTGATCCAAATACTTAGGGTCTACAAAAATATCCCCAATGTTTATCTTCCCAATACAAGAAAAAGTTAAAGCAACTGCCTAGGCTATTTCAAATCAAATGATTTTTTGAATATTGATTTTGTCATTTAATCTAACTCTTCCACTGTTCTATATTTTTCTTTTCTTTTCTTTTTAATGGATGATTTTATATCATCCACATGATTTTTTTTTATTAGATATGAGAACTTGAGTCTTAGGCCGAAATCTTTTTGGCTGAAAGTTAAGGAATGAGTGGTAGCCATTCCACTAAAATTGCTCTTATGATATGACAACCTTACATAAATTTAGGAAAAATTTATTCGTATGATCTATTTTGTAAAAATATCCCTTTTGTCGTTGACCAGTAAGATCTACTATAAAGTATGTATTTATTTTGCAAATAATTAATCTTTGTTTGTTTAATTGAACTGATTAATCTATTGTATTTGCTTATGATGTGACCTCAAAAATGATTTTTTCAACGAGTAACTTGATTAGGGTTCTCATGTATTTATTTTGCAAATAATTATTCTTTGTTGCTTTAATTGAACTGAAACTAATTAATCTATTGTATTTGCTTATGATGTGACCTCAAAAATTAGTCTTTCAAAGAGTAACTTGATTAGAGTTCTAAGTTTGTTTGTTTGCAGTGTGGAATGAACTAGAAAAGGAGAACAAAGAGTTCTTCTCCAGGTATATGGAAAAAGAAAAGAAAATCAAGCCAAGATCTGAAGTAATTTTACACTTGAGTTCAATGTTAAAAATAAAACATTATGAACTTTTGAATACATATTTTTAGTATATTTAATTAAACACAAAATATATAATTAATTCAAGATAGCTACCAACGTATTGATAAAAAATAATTAATGTTATTTTTTTATATTTTTAAACATGGTGATGACATATATTTTTGGTGCATTAATAGGTATTCTCTTTAAAAAAGTAAATAAAATTCAAAAAAATATAAAAGTTGTCAATAAAATTCAATTAATATTATAGTGGGGTTATTTTATCCTCTTACGTTATTTATTTACCACTTGGGGTGCATGTTAACTTACTTTAAGAACTATTTATTAGATTTATTTTATTTTCCTTTGATAAATTAAAATATATTTCTTAAAATCTATTTTTGTAATATAAAAAAAAATGATTAATAATAATTTCTTTGAAATTTGATAAATTAACTAAAGCTAATTTTCTTTACAAAAAATGCAATATAGAAATGTAATTAATTTCTAGATAATTTTAATATAACTAGAAGCGTTGAGATTCTTTGTTGTTTTAAGTTTGTATTTGTTTCTAAATATATCTTTTTCATCTTCTAGAAGCGTTGAGATTCTTTGTTGTTTTACTTAGAGACTTGATTTTTGCCTTGACTTTGTTGTCTTAACTTTGGTTAAAACATTCTCTTTGTTGTTCTCATAAAGTCAACACTAAAATTTTATCCCAAAATTCAACACTTTTACTATAATTCTTGTTAAACTGTTATTTTAGAATCGTAATGTTTTGGTTGAATTCATGCATTTTTTCTCTAAAGTTTTGGGTATGTCAAACTTACTGTTTTTTCAAACATAATGCTTTTGTAATGTCTTGGTTAAATTCAAGTATTTTTTGTCTCAAATTTAGTGTAATTTTGAAATTAACCCATTTTTTATTGCTTTGTCTGCATTCAAATGTTTTGTGTGCTCAATTTTTGTGTCTTACTTTAAATAAAAGAGGTATGTAGGATCATGGTGCCAAAGGTGGCAATATTTGTAGGGTAATAATGGTGACTTTCTTTAAAATTAATGAAGAAGCGAAAGAGGTTTTTTTAAGGGGATTCCTCCAACTTTCAAAAATAATAAGTGGTTGTTTGAATTTAATAAATAATTGTGTCCATTTCCATTTCAAATTACAACTAAAGTCACTCTAGCATATATAAAATCTTACAAAAAAATATGCATGTTTACCCCAACTATAGTTGAGATGAGACCCTACTCTTGCAGAATTTCAAATTTTCCACCAGGTAGTTTTATTTAAACATTAATCCTTTTGTAATAGTTGGTGTTAAAATTCAATTATGTTCAACTCTCAAACTCAATGTTGCTTCATTTTTCAATTTATTTTTATGGTTGTGGTTATGTCAACTACATTTTTCTCTCAAATTTATTGTTAAATTTAGTTTTTTAAAACAATTTGATTGAATTTTCTTTTGATATGTACTATTTTTTACCAAAATTTAGATCATTGATTTCAAAAATGCACTTTTTCAAATTTAACCTTAACTTTAAACATTTGATAATAATTTTGGTTAAATTCAATTGTTTTTTTGTCCTCATTTTAATTTTTTTTGCATATCTTCCCCTCTTTTGGGTTAACCTTTGGCTTAGATTTAAGATCAACTTAGCTTCTTTTTTAAATGCTTTTCTCTCAAAAAATTATTTTCAACTATCCAAAACTACCCATCTAAATGCTACAACAAAAATAACAAAAAATGAAATGTAAAGAGAACTTAAGAAAAAAACTATTTTTATCATGTATGCTGAATGGTTAAGGAAATCTTTGAAATCATAAATATTTACATAAATTACACTTTCTTCATGGCCTAAAAACACAACCACATCTCAAAATCTTAAAGTGAGCAAAATTATTTTGTTATAAGGGTCCTTTTCTAATGGAAGACTAAGTTGACTCTATCAATGATAAAATTCCTAAATTTAGGTGACAATTGCTTTATCTTGACCAATTGTTTCTAAAACACAACAAATTCAACAAATACAAACAAAACTATTCTAAAACTTTCTGGCAGGAACTTCGCAACTCTTGTTTATTATCATTTTCTTGCATATCTAGGATTGTTCTTCTTTTTTTTGTTCATGCTCCAAAATTTTTGCTAATACCCTATCTTGTAGGTTTGAATCTAGTATACCCATAATTTATTGGATCCATGATCTATTTTTCTAGCTCTTTAGCAAATTTCTCTAACTCTTCTTTTGGAATTATCTCATTTTCTCTTTGATATTTGGGCTTAACTCTCGAGGTCCATAACAAAAGAAGAAAAATTTATTTATTCTTAAATTATTTTTAGTATCTACATTCATCTTCTTTGTAATAATTGGTGATGTGGCCCTCTAGTGGTTGCATGATGTCCCTTCTTATGTGATTCTTCCTTTGAGTTGTTCAAATATGATGTTTTGGAAACTATTTATATGGCAGTACTAGTTGTGGCTCTTCCATTTTTGTATTTGTCTATCCTTTATTTTTATCCATTTCAAGTAGTTTAGGAAAGAAAATTTTATATATTTTTGAAATGACAAAGTTACCTTCAAATATTTTGATAGATTCTAGTAGCTTACAAACCTTAAAGTAATTTCTCCTATTATCTTTGAATCCCTTCATATATATTGAAGCTAGAAACAAGATATGGTAACTCCATGATTTATAAGACGACAAGATCACAACTTTGATACCCTTGAAATAACCCTAATGATTATTTTATGTTAAAAAATAGATTTAAATATTTTAATTATAACTTGTAAAAACCCATATTTCCTTACAACTTATACATCAACATTCATAACCCAAATGAATAATTGTGAACTAGTGAAGAAAGATAAAATTTTGAATTTTTTTACTATTTCAATGAATTATAAGATTACATCAAAATACTTTGTAGTAATAGTAGGGACAATAGTTACAATAATAACAAAAAAAATGTAACTACATTGTTGGAATCCACAATAACTACAAATTATACAAACTTGATGTTGCTATGATTTACGAAGAGGAAAATTCATTAATGACCTTAGAATGAGATCATTCTATAGGTCCAAAGGGGTTTCATCCTCTAATCCTCAAAACCAAAGGGTTTTCATCTTATGATGATCTCCAGTAAATCTAAGGGTTTTTATCCTCAAATTTGGTTGCTTGAGCACATGTTTAGAATAATTTTGCAAGTATTTTTTATGTGTAAAATATGAATAATAATCTTTGATTGGATGTGTTCACTCTTGATATCCATCAAATTAATAATTGGTATGCAATTTTTCCAAAATAACATCTAAGATTACTTAAGGAACAAGATAGTAGAGGATGCAACCACAACTTAATGAAAGTATGGCTATATTCCACCTATAGCATTGTGAGTTCATGTGAAATCATGACCTTGTTATTTAAAACTTGTTTTTATATAGGGAAATCCCTTATGCAATAGTTTCAACATTAAAATTTTCCATTAATGGCACTCTAGGTTGTGCAATAGAGAATATAATTAAATAGTGTGAAAATGTGAAAATATTAAAGTTTTTAGGTTGGGAAAAACTCAAATATCATGCCATCTATTGAGGGTCAATGTTTGGGAGTATAGCACCCTAGATACCCAAATAGGGAGATACCCAAAATTTTGATCTAAATTAGGTGACATAGATTAATATGTTGGGGATTAGAG
>VDFB02088334.1:0-21894 GCA_007258455.2 Sequoia sempervirens
AAAAGAACAAAAGACTAACATGCTAAAGAAGGTTGGTCATGGAGAATGATCAAGGACGAAGAGGAGTTGAATAGGCAGTCTATCATTGTTAATAGCGTCAAAGTGCCAGAAGAGGAGGCAGTCAACGAATTCATGGAGGAGATGATTGCTCTAGACGACTTGGAGTAGATCGACACTTGGATCTCACAGTTCTCAAGATAGACATTAAACACAACAGTTAACTTGACGCTTCTTTCCAAGTTGAACTCGTTGTTCCACATATCATTGCATGTCTATCTTGAGGATATCTTTTGGAGGAGGTTAGACTTTCAGTTAGGATCCATTTAACTGATGTTAGTTATCAATTAACTTTCATTTCAATAAGGACTTGCATGTTGCACATGTCCATTTAGCTTAGTTTTGTTTCGGTTAACTGATGGTAGCATTCCAGTTAACTGTATAGTTTCATTTATTTAGGTTTAGCAATAAATCTTGCATGCTTGCAAGACTCATGTTAACTCAAGGTGATTTTAGGGTTCCCTACACCTTTGAGGTCTATAAATAAGAGCACCCTTGCTCATTTGTAATTAACTTTCGTGCATGATAGCATACATGCTGAGCCACCTTGCCTATAGTATTGTTATTCAATATTTGTTCAAGAACTTTTATTGTGATAATAAATTGTTGAGCCACCTTGCCTGAATGTTATTATTTTGTACTTGTTCACCTTAGTTAAATATAATTGTTGGTTTGATTGTTAATTGTATTGATAGGTCCTTCGTATGATTTGTTGTCTCAGTTATTATTTCATGTTGTGGTTAATAAGCTTTGTTTCATATCTACACCTCGGATAGGAGTTGTCTCCTCGGGAATTTAGAAGGTTTATCGTGTGTTGTTGTGATTAATAAGTTTTGTTTCATATCTACACCTCGGATAGGAGTTGTCTCCTCCTTGGGAATTTAGAAGTAAGGTTTATCATGTGTTGTGATTAATAAGCTTTGTTTCATATCTACACCACGGATAGGAGTCGTCTCCTCGGGAATTTAGAAGTAAGGTTTATCGTGTGTTGTTGTGTTTAATAATCTTTGTTTCATATCTACACCTCGGATAGGAGCCGTCTCCTCAGGAATTTAGAAGTGAAGATTGTCGTATACGAATTCCCTGCTCCTAAGTCCTCATGCTCTGTTTCTCTTGAGGAAATAGGATAGTTAAAGCATTTAGTTAGTTGTAGTTAAGATCTGCAAAACAAGTGAAAATCCTTAGCTGCAATGTATTTGTAACATGCCAACCCTTCAGTACAGTATAAATTTCTAAATTTACATCATATGAGTAAATAAACGTGCTAACAAGTCATTGCAATAAAAAAATTCTTTCTTTTATTGAAACTATACGAACAAGATGTCATATCATATTACAATAAAGATTTTACTTTATAACAATAACTTCACAAGTACACGTAACAAGAATACATACCTTTACAAACATAGCTCCAATGAGCTTTAGAACAAATAGTTGTAAGAAGGTCTAGGAATCTGTCCTTTCAAATCTTGGTTCTTCGGTCGCCTACTGTGGAGGAGAAGCATCACTCGAGCGCTTTTCCGCCAACCACGGACTCATAATGCAGTCCCCCGCACATCTATCATTCAATAGATGGCCCTTCCCTTCGACGACGAGATTGGTAGAGTATCCGATAATGACAACCAACTGAGCATAGTGCTATGTCCTACATAACTAGAACCTGTGCAATCCGGCAACTCTCGAACTAGCATGTAATACGTGATCACGGTGAACTGACAGTGTAGTCTCAAGCATCACACAGTCTAAGTGGATGTCATACATTGCACTACTTTGATCAAAGTGTTTCATTCAGTATGTTCTACTAAGAGTCATTTGTCACATACACTATTCAAGGCCGATTTGACTTAAGGCTATCTTCAACTACGTATAGGTATATCCTCCAATGGATAGTTCGTCATCCCAGATAACCTATCACCATATAATCTACTTGGTATAACCTACTTAGCTAGTAAGCACATAGGATAGGTATATCCTTCAATGGATAGTTCGTCATCCCAAATAACCTATCCTCAAACAATCTACTTTATATAAGTATATTAAACCTCTCCCATACTGGGTGACCTCTCCTAGGAGTAAACACAAGCTTTTCCTAGTTAAATAAATAATTGAGCTAAGTGTATCATATGTGTTGAACATGTTCAATCAAACCTAGTATATAATACCGCTGACAAACATCCATCTCCTACTATGGAGTAAATACAAACACTGCATCCCATGTTCAAACATGTCAAGTATAATTAAATACCTATGTTGTACTACATGTAGCATAATTAAATACCTATGTCAAGCAATCACTTCGACATATCTAGTATAGTTTAAGTATTTGTGTCAAGCAATCTCTCCTATCCTAGAGTACTTAAATACACCTTAAACAAGCAGCCTAAAGGCTTCCAATCCCTTTTCCAAGCAACATTAAATACTTCTATAGCTCAAACAGAAAAGACTTTCCGTGCAATATAGAAAACACAATTATTCCTTGCAAATAGTAAGAAGGTAAAACCCCATGCCTGTTATCACTTATTCCAACAATGACAACAGTGTAGCCTTCTCCTTTGGTTGCTCAGCTTAATCTAGCTTCCCAAATCAACTCTTACTCCCAGCATTTCAGAAATTGTCAACTCTTCCTCACAAATTCCACTCTTCTCACACCCAAAAATAGATAACAGTTAATGACGAATTCCTTTGGTAGAATTCGTCCCTCATAGAGGTATCAATGAACTCTTAGAAATGGAATAACTAGTTGTGTTTTCTTTTCCCCAAGTGATGATAGAGCTGCCTTTGCTAAAGCTCAATCCAACTTCTCCAATGAATTCCTAGCACTACAGAAATTAACAATTCTTCCTTACAAAATCCCCTCTTTCCACACTCAGAAATAGATAATGAACTGGTAAAAACTCAAAAGAATTAACCAGCAAAGCATATACTTTGGTATGATACGCCTTCCTCAATGATTACTCGAAATAAATGTGTAATGTCCCCATATTTAGCACTACACTTTCCAGTGATTGTTAGCCTATTCCCGGATGCCTGTAGGCTAGTTAGAGGCAGAATTAGGGTTTCCACTTCTGAGGAGGTTTTGAGGTCTTCCATGCGAGTTTCTAACGCATGTTTGGTGGTGCTTTCGGGTTTTTGGAGAGCTTTGCGATGGGGTAACATGCATGACAAGATATGACTTGCATTCTCGGCTGCTTTTGGAGGCTTGCATGTTGGAGTTTTTCAGTTTGGATTCTGGATTCCTTCTGGGTTTTCAGAGTGCTTCGCGGTGGTGTGACATGCAATGGAATCAGAGAACTTTTCCGGACTTACTATTTTTAGTAAGTTGCGACGGCTGCTCAAAATGTGGAGAAAATGAGTTTGGAACAACTTACTATTTTTAGCAGTATGCTATTTTTAGTAAGTTCTATTTTTGGAAGTGCTATTTTTAGCAGCAGTTCAGCAGTTCAGTGCAGCGGCTATTTCTGGCAGGTCAGCTTGAGCAGTGGTCTCCAACATTTGAGGTGATTATTTTGGCAAGTTTGATATTTGATGAAAATAATGTTTTAAGTGAAAAAATATTTGGCTAAGGCATGGAGGACGATTTTGGAGAGATAAGTGATTTTTATAATGTTTATTAATTAAACATTTTGGAGGCTTTATTTGGAAAATTATAATGTTTTAAGTGAAATATTAACTTAGGCAAAATGGACGCCTAGTTTGGAGGAATATTTGCAAATTATAAAGTATTTCACTTAAATATACTTGGACGCCTATGTTATGAAATATTTGCATTTTGATAAAGTATTATTCCTCATGTGTTTTGGACGCCTAAAGTCAAGGAGGAAAGGGTTGGAATTTAAATGAAATGCAAATACAAATTGGGCACCCAAATGAGAGGGAAATGAAATTGAATTTGGAGACAGAAGGCTATAAATAAGAGTGTTGGGCTCTTTGTTTATCATCCATTGCTTATCATAACAAAATGCTGCTGAAATTATTTCAGAACCCTTGCTTCGAGGAATGCATACCTCCTAGCCTATATCAGTTTCATACTGGAGAGATAGTACCTAGCTGGTTTGAGACTGCTTCTTCATTTAGAGGTTGCAGATAGAGCTTCACAAAGATGGCTTCATTTGATATTTGCTGATTTTGGAGAGTTTTTATCAGTTTTGGTGATGCTGGTGTGGTGCTTGGCTGAAGCACATTTTCGATCATAGCTCCTTGCTCGAATTCTTGTTGGTTCTGGGTATTGGCCCATTGTTCAAGTCTACCTTGGGCACCCCTTTTAGCTAAGTTTCAGAATTTAATAAGCAGATTTGGATTTTATATTGCAGAAGTCGCCCTTCTTGAGGCCGTACCACTTCATCTTGCCTGGCAAGTGTTTAGATAATTCATAGAGTTGTTGTTGCAGCTATTTCTTGGTTTGTACTTGGTCGCCCTTCTCATATGCTTCATTTGCACTTGGTTTGACATCATTCGGAGAAGTATTGGCGAAGTTACGAGCATAAAGGTGAAATCTGTACTTGCTGGTTTGAGTTTTCAGTTTGCTGCAAATTTATATCAGACCTGTTATTTCAGTCATTTTGGCCATATTTCATATGCTGGATGTCAAGTACTTGTTAGGAGATTATGCTCTAACCATTTGGTGATCATAGAACATCTATATCTCATTGCTTTTGTAGATTATACCTCATATTGTAACGCTGAATCAGTAGTACTGATTAGCTCTTTATATTTCTGCAACTTACATTTCGTATTCCCACTTTTGGTGGAAGAGGCTGGCCACGCCGCCTATTTTACTTATTTGCAAAATCATATTCCCACGGCTGTGGAAGAGACTGGCCATTGCTCAGTCTTCATTGTACTGCATTTAGATCCTCTTCACCATATGTTAGCACCTCACCCATCTTGGGTCTTGAGTGCACATCCTTGGTGTTGAGTTACTTTCTAGCATTGCATCGTTATCAATAGATTCTCCGCCATATGGTAGCACCTTACCCACCTTGGGTTTGGAGTGCACATGCTTGGTGTTGAGTTTACTTTTCAGCATTGCATCATTTTCAATTCTTCCTCTGCCATATGGTCGCGCCATACCCACCTTGGGTTTGGAGAGCACATACTTGGTGTTGAGCTTTCCTTCAGCATTGTATTTCCTTCAGTTGCTTCTAACGACCCTCAACCCCATATGTCAACACCAATCTCATCTTGAATTGTGTGTGCATTCTTGGCGTAGAGTTACTTTCCAGCAGAGTTTGGTTTTGGGCTAACCTTAATGGGTGATTGTTGTGCTTGAGTTGAATTGTTCATTGAAGAATTGGAAAAAAATTTGGTCGGTTCATTACAAAATGATGGTGGTAACTATTATTTACTCTCAGCTGGTAAATGAATGATACTCAAGGTAATTCGAATATAAGTATAAGACAGCTCCAAACTATGATAACCAATGATATGACAAAGGCAAAAGAGAAGTGAATGAATGAGATCAAATGAGAATGAAGGAATACGAATGATTGCAAATTAGGAGAGTTGGGCAACTATTTATGGTGAGCCCAGCCTCCCTATTTCCTACAGCCATGGCATGTGGTTTTCCACCATTGCTGTTTGAAGCATTCAAACCAGAAGTTGGCGCAATTTCCCTTCCCTACTCAGCATTTAGCAAGGTGATTCGACCTTTACTTCTGCCAGCACCAGGAAGACCAATTCCAAAGCACATGGAGAAATTATGCCAATCGACACCTACAAAAAAATTTCTCAGATGTTAAATCATGAACACATAGCCTTCTTTACAGGCTGAATCGTCAAGCTTCTTAACTGCGTTGGATTTGTTCTTTGCCACAGACTCAGACTTGGTCAAATATTTTAAATGCCTTTGTGGTTTCATTCCTACGCACATATTTCCAGGCGCACAACTTGCCGTGTTTGTTCCAATTTCAAATATTTAGCCAATCGGCATTATAACCAAATTCCAATATGCGTTTTGATTTATTTTGATCTTCCAAGGTTTAAAAACATATCAATTCAAAATATTTCGCTTCCATAGTTCAATGATGTTGATTCAGAAATATTTCGCTCCCAAAGTTAAAATGATAAATATTCAATCGATTGGGAAATAATTTGATTTCCAAAGTTGAGAAATTAATATTAAATCAATTTAGGAAATAATTTGATTTCCAAAGATGAGACTATATGAATTATATATATATATATATAGTTATAGTTATAGTTTAATATATTAAACATTTACATATATATATATATATATATATATATATATTTTAAAATACCTTACTATAAATATATATATTTATATATATGTGTTAATATAACTATAATATATATATAATATTTAATATATATATGTGTGTGTGTGTGTGTGTGTGTATATTCATCAAATATATATATATATATCGTGAGCCAGTTAGCACACATCCGATATATATATATATGTAAATTTGGAAGGTAATAATAATAATAATAATATTAATATCCACATTATACCGGATGTATATCTTTTATTATCTTATACCGCAAATAATAATACATGGATATTTTTACTTATATTATATATATACATATGTACACTTCTCCAATAAGCATTAACGCTTGTAAGTATATCTGTGTATATATGTACAAGTATATTCATTATATGTTAATACGATAATCAAGTAATCCATTTGACATAGAATGATCATGACCTAGTGTCTAATCCCACACATATGTATATACAAGCATAGTCGTTTCCTCATCTATGTACCTCGGTGAGTATTTCTACTCACATATATGTGCATTTACTAATGCTCTCATACATGGGTCTATGTATATGTATTTATATATATATGCCCATAGACATGCTACGTTTTATGTTTATATGAAACGACGTAAAGGTAACCATTGATTAAACCCAAAGACTTAACCCAAGCACAATCAACATAATGTCAAAAGGAAGGAGTCCAAACTCAAATAGATAAACATCACCCAATATAGCATGCATAAGTAACAAGACTCTCAAATGCAAACCCATCGGCTAAGGATGACTTACCTATTACCCACACAAATTGACTCAGTTCACTCAATCTAAGGTGATGTGTGTGTATGCTCAAATCGTTTACTTTACCGGTTATCCGACCAAGCTCCTCTCCCGAGTGATACTTCCCCTCCCCCTGGAGAAATGGACATTTACTTGCAACCACTAGCACATACCTTGGTAGTCAATTGTTCACAACAATAAGCAGTATATATAAACATCTTCAAAGTTAGAATAACAATAATTCAATAACCATCTATTCTCATTTATGCAGTGTATCACCATGAATAACATCAACTGAGATAACATTCATATTGATAATAAGGTTTAAGCATCATTAATTCATCTCCAGAATTCACATTGCATTCACATTTACCCTATATAGTAATAGTAGATAGTAACTTCAATTTGGGGTGTAACAGTATTGGTTTTTTTAACCTTGTGCCTCTTCAACTGAGTCAAAAAGATAGGATTTAGATTATTTACTTTTTCATGCATATCAACAAAAGAGGGAGCTTCCCCTCCTAATTTGAAGAGCAATCATTACGCACTGTGCATAGCTATCCATTGCCAATACACACTCCAGAGGTGTGAATTGTAACGCCAATAGTTTTCTAGTGCCCACCATGGGGCATGAGGCAAGAAAACTTCAAGAAAAGCTTAACGCTTTTATTTCACGGGAATGACACTCTGGCATCCTATTGCATGATCCACACAGAAGCAATGGATGATAACAACGATAATGTTGGCAATACTGATAGAAATCAGCGACGTTCAACCCCATTACCTTGGGGTAATAACATTGGGCCTTTGGCTTTTTACGTAAATCATGAGTTACCTAAAGGGTCAAGGAAGCGCTTTCACCGATTTCACGGCAATGAAACTCAACACCCGGAGGAACATTTTTCTGCGTTCACAATGGCTTGCGCCGTCTTGCACGTAGCACATGAAGACATCGCGGTGCGTCTCTTTGTCGAGACACTTGCGGGAAATGTTGCCAACTGTTTCAATCACTTGGCAACAGGCAGTATCACAAGCTAGACAACTATGAGTGAGAAGTTTTTGGCAAGATTCAAGCCCGCTGAAGACAGTCACCTGTTGTTCGCCCAGCTTACAAATTCAAAGATGGAGCACAATGAGCACATGAGGGATTTTTTGGCGAGATTTAATCGTCTTGTTACAAGACTTTCTTCTACATTCAATCCATCCCCGAAGATTCTAATAAGTTGTTTCATAAATGCTCTTCCATCAGAGATAGCCTTCTTCCTCAAGACTGCCAAAGAAACAGAGATGAAGAATGCGCAAGAACACACCATCAAGTTGGAGGATAATATGATCACTTCTGGCTTGATGAAAACAGATTCTATCAGATCTCTAGTTCAACAACCATACCAGCCAAAAAGAGACAATTTTCAGCCACGGTTGCCAACATCTCCATCAAGATCAATGATTGAAGCTGCACACACTGCAGTATTTTTCCTTTTCCATGATACCGATGCACATACCGAATCCACATGTCCTAAGAATCTAAGAATGATCCAAATCATGGGATACACTAAAGCTGCTCCCAGTTCTAGTTTTGTACCAACACCAAGTTCAAACGTTGTCTTACCACAGACGGACAACTTTGATGGCGACTCCGTTGCAAGATACTTTGATAAAGAACCCGTCAATCAAGAAGAAGAAGAATACCATCAATACGCTCCTATAGTGAATCATGAAAATGTTTCAACACCTATGTCCACACGTGCTCAGCACTTCAAAACACAGAAAGAAGAAGAAGAAAGACGGAAATCAAATGAAAAAGGAAAAGAAGTGCATTCCACTTCCAATCCCAAACCTTCACGTGAGAACACTATGCCAATTGCTCAAGAGACGTCTTCAACAAATTTTGACATCGTAGTTTCCATGATGAAGACCAAGGTACAAATCTCTCAATTGGAATATCTTCAGGATCATCCAGAACAACTAGATCAGATTCTCAAAGTTGCAAAAAAGCAGGTTGTGCTCAAGTCATCTATTCCAGTAGAAGCAAAGCCTGAAACGGGTCCCGGTAATTGTGTAACTTTGTCAAAGATAGTAACTGAAGACCAGAACGTGGCTTGTTCTGAAAAGAAACTGACAAAGGATACAAGGTTATGGACAATACAATTCGATGGAGATTGTATAAATACAGTTTCAGAAGCAGGGGAATTGATCATCTCCCCTAAAGGACAATTGCACCCATTTATGCAATTGAAATTCACTGAAGCTGAAAAAGAGGTGCTTTTGTTAGGCCTCAAAGATGCCGAAGACATGGGAATCAAACTCCTATGTGTTAAAGGTGATGTAGAGTTGATCGATGAGTTGGTCAAAGGATATTTTCAAGTCAGAAAAGATCACCTACGGCATTATAGTAATCGAGTTTGGAACTCGATCGATTGGTTTGAAGAAATCAACATCCCGATGATGGACTACATCAGAACTTATGCCTCAGGGGTATCAACTTTCCCATTTGCATCATATTCTGATTTTTGTCAAAGTATCTTTGCATGGGTGTACGAATACCTGAGAATCTTCATTCCAGAAGGATTGCCTCCTGCAATGCCCATTAGAAGAGAAGTAAAAGCCTTTCAAGCAGAAATAACATCGATGGGAGGCTCTTCTCGCTGCCATGCAACGGACAATATCCAAGGCACTTCATCCCTTCGGGGTGGAGTAATTTTCTTTACGTAATTTTTATTATGCTTTTTTGTTATGTCATAATGTGTTTCCTCGTTCTATGAAGTTTTGTTGTGTTTTAGGTGATTTTAGGTAGTCTTGTTTTAGGTGATTTTTCTAGGAAAGTTAAAGTATTAGGTGATTAGGGAAAGTTTCGACTCCATATGCCCAACTGATAAGTCACTAGTTTACAAAGACAAAGAATCTCAGTTCTCCTATGCCGTAAGTATCTGACATGCTCACTAGATGGAGCCTAATGTTGTACCCAAACCAAATTTTTTGCTTCATTAAGGCATTTTGCTTAAAATGGTTTAAAACTTGTAAAAATGATGTCAAAACATAGTTTTTGGGCAAATCAAGAATGGGCTTTTAGTCAGTTTGATCTGAAATCTTGGAGAAAATTGAAATTAGGTTTCTTGACCCTATTTTTAGACAAAAACCCTAAAAAATTGAAACTTGTTAGAATTGACTGAAAATTGTTTTGATTGGCTTATTTCACTTCACAATCACAGTGGTGAAGTAAAAATTAGGAAAAAGTCAATTTAAGTCTAGTGGGTAGTTTTAGCTTTTTCGGTGGAAGTTAGGACCTCGAGATTAGATCAATGGCGGAGATGGCCAAATGCGAGGTGTAAAATCTAAGCCTAAGCGGCTCAAATGAAGAATCTATGGCGAGATATGTACAAAATGATGCTTCGTTTCGGAGGGGATTTTTCATTGAGGTGAAAATCATCAAAAAATTTCTAACTCTGGAGCAAAAGAGCCCTTGGAGGCCAGGAACGCCCTAGATTTCAAAGGCCCAAATTTCCTTTTTGAGATTTGTCACTTCCAAGAAGACTTCTCCAGAATACTATTAGCTTCGCAATAAGCCTACCAGCTAGCTTGAAAGATCTGTCTAGCACCTGAAATGGGAGATTGAATGAGAAATGACGAAGATGAAAATTTGACTAACACTGGGCAGAAAAGCGCCCCTGGAGGCCAGGGGCGCCCATCTTTTTGAGGTACCAAATGAAGGTTTTTGACCAAATGATACCTAGAATTTTTGTCTTAGACTTGATCAGGCTTCGCAACGAATTCGTCAGCAGTTTAATCTGAGATGCTGAATTGTCGAAATCAGGAGTCAAACATAAGGTTTTATCATGGTCAAAAATGTCAAAGAACAACAAAAGCACTCCTGGAGGCCAAGGGCGCCCAAGGTTTTCAAGCCTCAAATGCAGTCTTTTGGTGATCTCAGATACTCATCCTATCCATGACGCTTCTAGCTTTCCATTGCATACCTCAGCCGAGTCAAAAGACAACTCAGCAGCCTCCAACAGGGGTTTAAGTATGGATTCAACCAATTTGAAAAATGGCTAAGTTTGGGAGGAAAAGCGCCCCTGGAGGCCAAGAGCGCCCATGATTTTCACCTAGCAGATGATGTTTTTGCGAAAAATGCTCTCCAATAGCTCATGATCAAAATACAGCTAGCTCCGCAGTGAGCTTGTCGGTCAATTTTGAAGTTTTGCCAAACTCCGAAGGACGCGAGATGAAGTAAGGTCAAAATCACCTTCAAAATGATGAAAATGCATAAAAATTGATTAAGTCTAAAGCTAAAAGTGCCCCTAGCCTTGAATTTTGAAGCCTCAGATGTCAGAATTAGAGTTTCAGCCTCAAGGAGTTTCTTGTCAGTTTTGATCTTGCTCTTCAATGAAACCGTCATCCAGTCTTCTAGACACATCAATCAATCAGAATCAATGACCGAACATGGGCTCCAGTGACATTTGCAAATGAAATTTTCAAGAAAATTTGTCTAGAAAGGTAACACCTAAAAGTCAAACTTTGACTTTTGAACTCAAGTGCAAAGTGATGCCCTATAAAGGTGGAGGTTGAGAACTCAACTTAAAATAATATTAAATCTCGAGTTTAACTTCTGAGTTGATTTCATTTGGACTTAATTTTTGCTTGCAAAGGGCGAATTTATTTTTGCATGTAAAGTTAACTGAAGTGCATGGAGGTGGCGCCCTATTTAGGGTTTATTTTTCATTCAGTTAAATGTAATGGAGGTCCAATAGCATTGAGGTGCCTAAATTTAGGAATATGCATGCATTTATGACGCCTCGCTTCATGAGTTAATTTATTTAAGTCATTTAGGCGTCCATTATTCACATCACAGGTGAGAGTAAACACATATTTTCTCGAGCAACCAAAGATCTGAAGGCACTACAGGTGACAGTTTTCAGTGTTCTTTGTAGTGCTAGGTCCAGATTGTTCAGAAGATATATTTTCAGACTTCATTTTTTGAGTGCATGCAGACTTCATCAAATCGAATTCAAGCATAGGCGTGGTTTTCAGAGGCAGAATAATTTTTATCTTCTATCTCTAAACTTCTTTTATTCTTGTCTTAGGTTTTCTCTCGCATGTCAAAGTAAACAGCAAAATTTTCAGAATTTGATCATATGGGTTCACATATTTCAACGTCAATAGCAAAACCCATGTCTTAGATTTTTTCGAGAAAATTGCCCTGCTACTTCCATTTCTAAAGCATTGTGCTTTTTTCCCGAAGATTCCTTTGCATGTGGGCCAAAAACTTATTTTTTCCAAAATCGAACCATCTGGGAGCGTTCAGCTCATCAATGCCTACAAAACCCATGTGCCAGTTTTTCTCAGAAAAAAATTACCCCCGGAAACCCTAAAACCCCTGCAATTCTCAACTGAAAAGCCTTTGCATGCTTTGCTAAAACTCATTTTTTTGAGTTGTTGACAATTTGAGTTTGCTTAGAATTCAATTCTCTACAAAACCCACGTTTTAGAAAAATTCTGAAAATTTTTCCCACAATCGGCTATTTTTAGCCTCATCTAGAATCACTTTTAGCTTTTTTCTAAAAGTTGTCCGAACATATCCGACTTTACAGTCAAAAGTCCAGATTTTCAAAATGCAATTCAACTCCATAGAATACAAGACCAAATCGGTCTTAGTTCGCGACTTTTTGAAAATCTTTGACACAAACTTGGGTCATGTCTATCCAATGGTCAAACTGAGCACATTGGAAGGCGTTAGCAGCACCACAGTGAAGAATCTTGAGCGTTCCAAATTGTTGGCCGTGGCATGTATTCCCATCACAGTGGTTGATCTTGAGTTCATCATTGCATGCATAAAGTATTACGACTCATCCACAAGACAAATCCGATCAGCAGATTGTCAAGTTATTTGTAGCCTCAAGCCGAGAGACGTTGATAATTGCTTTGCCATTCCACCCCGCTCAAATAATTTTGCCATCATCATTGAGGATTGCGATAAGATATGGCACGGAGACAAAGAAAGATCTCAGAGATGGTTAAAAGAACAGAAGACTAATATGCCAAAGAAGGTTGGTCGTGGAGAATGATCAAGGACGAAGAGGAGTTGAATAGGCATTCTATCATTGTTGATAGCGTCAACGTGCTAGAAAAGAAGGCAGTCAACGAATTCATGGAGGAGATGATTGCTCTAGATGGTTTGGAGTAGATCGACACTTGGATCTCACAGTTCTCAATATAGACATTAAACACAGCAGTTAACTTGACACTTTTTTCCAAGTTGAACTCGTTGTTCCACATATCATTGCATGTCTATCTTGAAGATATCTTTTGGAGGAGGTTGGACTTTCAATTAGGATCCAGTTAACTGATGTTAGTTACCAGTTAACTTTCATTTCAATAAGGACTTGCATGTTGCACATGTCCATTTAGTTTAGTTTTTTTCCGGTTAACTAATGGTAGCTTTCCAATTAACTGTATAGTTTCATTTATTTAGGTTTAGCAATAAATCTTGCATGCTTGCAAGACTCATGTTAACTCAAGGTGATTTTAGGCTTCCCTACACCTTTGAGGTCTATAAATAAGAGCACCCTTGCTCATTTGTAATTAACTTTTGCGCGTGATAGCATACATGTTGAGCCACCTTGCCTGTAGTATTGCTATTCAGTATCTGTTCAAGAACTTTTATTGTGATAATAAATTGTTGAGCCGCCTTGCCTGAATGTTATTATTTTGTACTTGTTCACCTTAGTTAAATATAATTGTTGGTTTGATTGTTAATTGTATCGATAGGTCCTTCGTACGATTTGTTGTCCCAGTTATTATTTCATGTTGTGATTAATAAGCTTTGTTTCATATCTATACCTCGGATAGGAGTGGTGTCCTCCTTGGGAATTTAGAAGTAAGGTTTATCGTGTGTTGTGATTAATAAGCTTTGTTTCATATCTACACCTCGGACAGGATTTGTCTCCTCCTTGGGAATTTAGAAGTAAAGTTTATTGTGTGTTGTTGTGATTAATAAGCTTTGTTTCATATCTACACCTCGGATAGGAGTTGTCTCCTCCTTGGGAATTTAGAAGTAAGGTTTATCGTGTGTTGTGTTTAATAATCTTTGTTTCATATCTACACCTCGGATAGGAGCCGTCTCTTCCTTGGGAATTTAGAAGTGAAGATTGTCGTATACCAATTCCCTGCTCCTAAGTCCTTATGCTTTGTTTCTCTTGAGGAAATAGGATAGCTAAAGCATTTAGTTAGTTGTAGTTAAGATCTGCAAAACTAGAGAAAATCCTTGGCTGCAATGTATTGGTTTTCTTAACCTTGTGCCTCTTCCAACTGAGTCAAAAAGATAGGATTTAGATCACTTACTTTTTCATGCATATCAGCAAAAGAGGGAGCTTCCCCTCCTAATTTGAAGAGCAGTCATTACGCACTGTGCATGGCTGTCAGTTGCCAATACACACTCCAGAGGTGTGAATTGTAACGCCAACAATATTCATAGGATAACATTGATAACAATGATAAGGCATTCATCATATTGACATATACATTATAGAATCTTTAATACACAACAATAGAATTCACATGAGAGAACAAATTAATATTTAATTGTTTCTATAATTCATTGTTAGTGTGCATATGATATAAAATTAAAAACTAGTAATACAACAAAATGCCCAATGGCTCCAAGTTTGCACTACAAATGTCAAAATGACAAAGTCACAAAAACTTGGTGATAGAAAGTATGAGGATGCCTCTAATTGGTATCTACCAACACTACATCAAAAATCGGACTCTGACTCTGATTCAAATACCACTATAGGGGATGTGTGGAACCCTGGTGGTTCTCAAAACGAAACCCAACTGAAGATTTTTGTGTTTTTGCAAATTTTGGTTTTTTTTGTATTTTTGAAGGTTTTCAGAGGAATATCAAAAGTTGCGATTTTACTAAATAATGCTTGGAAAATTCAAATTAAATTCTAGAACATAATATACGCTAATATTTTGCTCAATAACAGTAGGCGCATCATTTATTGTTGATTCCAGAGCATGTACAATAATAAATACGGAGATCTGAAAGAGATACAATAAATTTATTGAAAAAACCTGGTTTCTCTTTAATGGCGGCTGCTGTAATTAATGATGGTACGGCCAGAAAGATTGAAGGAAACTCCAGGCTCGAGAAACAATGCAAACTCTTCAATAATCCCAAGCGCCCTTGATCCAATCACCAAACTCTGGTGCAAGAAGACGTTTTCTCCAGAGACCATGAAAAGTACGGCCCTTTTTGCTGACTGGTACGGCCTGGTACAGCAAGCAATAATATGGTACGGCTTCCCAGAAAACAATGCCAGACCTCTGAAATAAGTCCTTTGATGAAGTCGCCTTATCTGTCTGAAGATTACCTCTGTGAATCTCTGAATAAATAGCTCAATAAACCCAAACTGTGATCTCTGGATGAAATCACCAAGTGCAAGCTTCAACTGGTATTTCACAGCCTCAGTCTGCCTAATCTCTGAAGAGTTTTCGTTCTCCAGAAACGATCGTCTGCCAGAAACCCTAGGGTTTGCAAACTCCAAAGCTCAGAATGCAAGAAGACAAAATTGAATAATAATCAAGATAGTTCGATTTTGCCTGTGAAAGGTATATATTGCCTTGAAGGAAAAATTCGACCCAAATCTCCTTTAAAATAATCATTTAAATTAATGATTTAATTTGCACTTTTGACTTAGGAGAAATAATTAATTATTGGCGTCCCCTTTTTAATGAATATAAATACTCATTAAGTCACCTTTTAATAATATATTATAAAGTATAATTAAATACTTTATAATTAGGCCAAATAATTAAATATTTAAATATTTCAATAAAGTGACTTTAATATAAAGTCAATTTATTAAATATTTAATAACTCATTAATTACTCCTTATTTCTCCGTCAAATCAACCAACTGCTGAGCGAATTGGATTAAATTTGAATAGGTGAACGAGGGTTCCTGCAGAAATAGCGACTTCATGACCTAACTTTCTAAAAATAGAAAGTTTAGAAAGAATCTCCTTTGGAAGGGTCTGCAGAAGGCCCAACTGATGCAGGCTGGCTGGGGCTGCCAAACTGGCAGGGCAAACCAGGTGGTCCTCACGCTCTGCTTGATGGGGTCAAGCAAATGCAGTGGCTTTGATGCGGTGGCAGGATGGGACTGTGGGATGCTGTCTGTGGACTCCCAGCCAATCCTCCTGTATACCATCATCATGGACATCCTCAAAGGATCATGCAGAGCCTGAAAGGTCACCACAGAGTCTAACAATCCTAGAGTCACAAAGCACTATGCATGACCACCAACTTCTCTCCTCATCAAGAGGTCAGCCTATTCCTCTTGATAAAGTGAATGAAGTTGTATGTGGACCAATTCTTATTTGCAGCAAAGGAACTAGCAACCTGTGAAAGGAGGTGAATAGCAAGCGTCATCAAATCTAGTGTATCCTTGCCATGCCATTTCCACCATCCAATAGGATCAGCTTGAGCTAATGTAGCTCTATCAATCTTCACCTCTTGTTTTCCAAATGTTGAACCATGAAGATTAGTAAAGGCAAGTCATTGTGTGCGAAGTAAACTCAACTCCTCAATTGTATGCATCTTTCAAAGGGCCTTCATTAACTCTTCTTTCACTTTGTCATCATCACAAGGAGGCAGCCTAACAGCCTTTGGTGCATACCATTTGGCATTTAGAGCAAAGGCTACCATATGAATTGGGGTGTTCATAGTGTTCCACAATCACATCACAATGGGCTTAATATGTTGCTCATATAATCCCAAATCAAGATCCCTTTTACAAATTGCTTCCTTCATTTTTCCAAGCATGCTGTCAAATTCTCATAAATCTCTCCAAGACTAGAAGAGTTGGTATTGACATATCTAGTGACATCCACAATAGGTCAAATGAAGGAGCAAATATATCTACAAACAAAAATTTAAAAGAAAAACAAGTTAGAAAATTATAATAACAAATTTAATAGTAAAATCAACAATCAAATTATAAATTTATTAATAAAATCAGCAAGTTATTAAAAATCAACAATTTCTTACCTCACAATCAACCATCAATCATCATTAAGAATTATTTGTTTAATGTTTTTTCCTTTTACAGTACTTGCAGTAGACCATCTACTCTACTTTTAATTAAGCATCATCAACTATAGAGCCTCCTACACCTCAAGCATCCTCTCTAACAAACTAAAATAGCTGGCATACCTTGTGTCCACAAGTTTGAGGAATTTCTTATTTGAAAATGTCCTGAAGAGGGAAAATAAGGTGCAATGGCTACAAATAAACATCTAAATATCTCTAGCTTTTATCACCACCTATTGCACCGAATCTATGTTCTCAATGTCTTTCAATGCATAAACACAACATGGTGTCCAAAAGACGTTCTTATAAGCACCCTCCACCATCATGTCAGCTAATTTGCGCACACATGCCAAACCAATGACCGCCTATACAACATTTGAGGCCCCAACCTCCTCTATGGCATCTCTCAAAATATGAAATTGGAAATTTGCGTCCTTGCACTTCCCAAAACAATCAATAGCTCTAAGAAAATAAGAGTCAGTTGAACATATGACTATGATGTTGATAAGTGGCCAATGTCTAATATTGGTCCACCTATCCATGACAATAGAGCAGCCCGTCCTAATTCAACTCTGTCTCATGTCCTCTATCATCAAACTCCCCTTGGAATATTCTTTGTCAATGAGAGTAGTCCATAGTTTATGTTCTCCAAGTGTTGATGTTATAGCTGCAGGCTCCATACTTCCTGTGATTTATTTAATAAACAATAAATGAAATATAGCCGTTGGCTATTTATTTATTGATAACGATTTTGTGAAGAGGTGCTTCACTTGAATATTAAATAATATTTATTTATTGTGGTCGACTTTATCTTAATATCTGCCACCCTTTGTGTGAGACACAACCTTTCATTGGAGGCCGACTTTACATCTTGAAGAGTCACGTTTGTTTGGAGATCTCCCATCGAATTGTATATAAGGAGGAGCTGTTCATTCATTCACTATCATCCATTACATTCGATTCAAGAGAAGTGCGAGTTCATCATCAGCAAGAGTTCGATATTGTGTTCATTATTATTCTTCATAGAGATCGAAGTCATTCTTCAAGAAGTTCGATATTATTTATCTTGAATTTGCATCAAGTGTGGTGCTGGTAATTTGGCCTTGTGATTGGCCTCATTGTAAAGCGAATTCCTGGTTATTATTCAATATATAAGTGATATACTGTTGTTGGGTTTTTCTCCCTCAAATTGGAGGGTTTTCCCAAGGTATATGCTCTGTCAAATTGTTTAAAATTGTTCTATATCTGCTTATTTAATTTCTGATCCTAAAACTAACATGGTATCAAAGCGGGCTTAAGCAAGATCGTGATCAGACTTATATAAGCAGCATTATCTTTCTCCATTATTCTCATCTTTGTGTGTCTATCTTAACAATGAAAATGGTGAACGGTCTCAAGGTTCAAGATAGACTCAATGGTGCCTCTAACTTCACCTCTTGGAAGTTTAGAGTTCTCATTGCATTGGAAGAAAATGACATTCTCAAGTTCGTGAGAAAGAGGTACCTGAACCTTCCAATGAGACTGAGCAGACACAATGGAGGAAGAATGGCACAAAGGTCAAGAAGATATTGATCAATTATGTGAAGGATCACCTTGTGCCTATTATCTCCAAGTTGAAGACAGCTAGAGAGATGTTCAAGACCTTGGAGGGACTATATGAGATCAATAATACAAGCAGAGCTCTTGCATTGAGGCAACAGCTTCATCACATCAAGATGGCGAAAGGAGATTCAGTCATCTCCTTCATGAAGATCACTGAGTTGAGAGATCAGCTTTGTGCCATTGGTAATATGGTTGATGATAAAGACTTAGTCATGTTGGCACTCAACGGTCTTCCTCAATCTTGGGAGCCATTTATCCAAGGTATCAGTGGAAGATCGAAGCTACCAAAGTTTGATTGCCTTAGAGCAGATTGTATTCAACAGGAATCAAGATTGGCAGAAAGAGGCAACGGACGAAGTTCTAACAATTGCTCAAACATCGAAGAGGAAAGGAAGAGAAGCAAGGAAAGGCAATTTCAAGAGGAATAGAGACAAAAGATCGGATGCTGCTCCTAAATCTAAGAAGAAGAAGGATCTCTCCTATATACAGTGCTTCAGATGTGACAAGTTTGGTCACTATGCGAGAGATTGTGCAACAAGACCAAAGCAGCATGCTTCTACTACGGATGTGAATGATGTCTCTCCTTAGAAGGATTCAAGAGATAATTCAAGTGGATTTCTATTTATCTCAGCCCTATCAAGCAATGTTCCAACCAATAGCAGCACATGGTTGATTGATAGTGGCGCCTCTTGTCACATTACCGGATTTAGAGAGCATCTTTCAGATTTGGTGGAGAGAGATACCAACATTCAAGTAATAATTGGAGATGATGCTTGCTATTCAGTAAAGGGTGCAAGAGCCTCCTCTCTCCATCTAGACTCCGGCATTTCTCTTCATTTGAGTGATGTTTTGTTCATACCAGGTATCAAGAGGAACCTTGTATCAATTTCAGCTTTGGAGGACAAAGGATATCAAGTTGCATTTTCTGAGGGAAAAGTTCTTGCTTGGCCAAAGAACTCTAGCATCAAAACAGCCCGAGTGATTGGTGTTCGGCAAGAGAGTCTTTATAGACTTTCCATTTGTCCAATGCAGGCATTGTTGCATGATTCCACCAGTTCAAGTGAGCTTTGGCATAGAAGACTTGCTCACCTCCATTTCAGAGCTCTTCCATCCATGGAGAAGATGGTCACTGGCCTTCCAAAACTTAGTCAAGAGCATGATGGTACATGCTGAGGATGCGCATTGGGTAAGAATACTAAAGGTCCTTTTCATAGTAGTGAAAGTAGATCAAAATGTATTCTAGATCTTGTTCATTCTGATTTGTGTGGTCCAATGTCTATTGCATCTTTGAGTGGTTTTTGGTATTACGTAATTTTCATTGATGACTAATCTAGAAAGACTTGGATTTATTTCTTAAAGTCTAAGGAATCTAAAGAAGTACTTGAGAAATTCAAAGAATTTAAGGCTCAAGTAGAGAACTTGTCTGGGAAAAGGATCAAAGTTCTGAGATCTGATAACGGAGGAGAATACATCTCTGGAGGCTTCCGTAACTTTTGTATCGAGGCAGGGATTAAGAGGGAGTTTTGTGTCCCTTACAATCCACAGCAAAACGATGTTGCGGAAAGGAAGAATAGATCCATTGTTGAGGCAGCGAAAGATATGATCCATGATCAAGACTTGCAAACCTTCCTTTGGGCAGAAGCATCTAGAACTACAGTGTATGTTCAAAATCGGAGCCCTCGTCGTATTTTGGAGAATATGACTCTGGAAGAAGCCTTCACAGGTGTGAAGCTTGAAGTTAGTCACTTGAGAATCTTTGGTTGTCCTGTTTATATTCATGTTCCTAAAGATAAGAGATCTAAGTTAGAACCATCTGGCAAGAAAGGAATATTTGTGGGCTACAGTGAATCCTCAAAAGCCTACAGGATTTACATTCCAGGACAGAAACAGATAGAGATTAGCAGAGATGTTACTTTTGAAGAAGATGTTGCATTCAAAAGATCTAAAGGTTCATAGATGGAAATAGATAATGAAGACCAGGAGACTCCTCAGGACATGGACGTTGATCATTCTCATGAGATTCAGAGGGAGTCTACTGAACCAAAAGAGGATGGTGATCCAATTGAGCCTTTGGAACCAACTGATGGGCCAAGAGATATTGTCATAGGTCGAAAGAGACCTCTATGGGCTAGGAAAACAATGCAGGAGGCAAAAAAGTTTGCAGATCCTAGAGGGACATTCAGAGAAAGCAAAAGACCACGGAAGTTTCCAAGCTATGTTGCATTAATGAGTCATATCATTGAATCCGAGCCTTCCAGTGTTGAGGAAGCATCAAGTCAGCAAGTATGG
Source organism: Sequoia sempervirens (assembly GCA_007258455.2). Lineage (NCBI taxonomy): Eukaryota > Viridiplantae > Streptophyta > Pinopsida > Cupressales > Cupressaceae > Sequoia > Sequoia sempervirens. Next base: position 21,044 of record VDFB02088334.1, read on the forward strand.
AGAGATGTTATGGCTGAAGAATATCAATCTATCATCAAGAATGATGTTTGGGATATTGTACCTAGACCTGAAGGAAAGTCAGTTGTATCTTCTAAATGACTTTTCAAGATCAAGCATGCGGCTGATGGAAGCATTGAGACGTACAAAGCTAGATTTGTGGCTAGAGGATTCTCTTAGAAAGAGGGAATAGATTATGAAGAAACCTTTGCTCCAGTTGCTCGTTATACATCCATCAGGACTATTATTGCTATTGCAGTAGCTAAGGGATGGAAGTTACATCAGATGGACGTGAAGACAACATTCCTTAATGGCGTGATTGAAGAAGAGGTATACATTGAGCAACCTGATGGCTTTGAGATTCATGGGAAGGAGTCTTGTGTTTGTAAATTGAAGAAGGCTTTGTATGGCCTTAAGCAGGCTCCTCGTGCTTGGTATGAGAGGATTGATTGATACTTGATGAGCAAGGGCTTCTCCAAGAATGATGCTGATTCAAATCTTTACTTCAAGGTAGTTGATGGTGAGGCATTAATCTTGGTTCTTTATGTTGATGATCTATTTCTTACTGGAGCAGAATATCTCATTATCAAATGCAAGGAGTTAGCTTTTGAATTTGAGATGAAGGATCTAGGATATATGCATTACTTCCTAGGATTGGAAGTGTGGCAGAGACCCAATGAGATCATTCTGAGTCAAGGGAAGTACACTATAGACATATTGAAGAGATTTGGGATGATGGATTGCAAATCCATGTCTACACCGATGAAAACCAATTTGAAGAATTTAAGTGAGTCTGCAACTAGTTTAGATCTGGTGGATCCCACTATGTACAAGCAGTTGATTGGATCTTTGAT